>SKCR01047266.1:0-199952 GCA_019454045.1 Zanthoxylum bungeanum
CAGTAAGATACAAATATTACTTTTTTTAATATACTCTAGCGTCGACATATTTCGACGCTAAAAGTCAAACTTTTAGCGTCGAATTATTTCGTCGCCAAATATAACCTATAGCGTCAGAAAAATTTAATTTAGCGTCGAAAAAATTGGACGCCAATCACAGTCTTTAGCGTCGCAATTATTTATTCGACGCTAAAAGTTATTCTCGTCGACATTTCAGCGTCCACTTTTTGCGTCTGATTATTTCGACGCTAATAATATTTAGCGTCGAAAATATGGTTTTAGCGTCGATTTATTTCGACGCTAAAGGGTTATAATTTTTTGTATTGACATTACCCAAAAGGTTGCTATGTTGCATGATGTGAAAAAATAATTAATGGCATCACATTCATCATATATAGGCATGACATGAATAGTTTGAATGTTTGCTTATTACGTTCTAGATCAGACCTCACTTGATCAGGCAGAGGACTCCTGCATATTCAAGCATCATAGACAGTGATCACTACCACAACTGCATGCTGAAACTAGAATAAAAGTTTCATGCATTCATTATGGGGTTTTCACTTTTATGCAGATTTGGTTTCAGATTTCTTATTAGGGTTTCTAACTTAGGATTTCAACAAAAGTCTTCAAGTTTATGTATGAGGTTTAGCACTTGTGTGGGAGGTTTCAAGTCTCTGTCCTCACATATCTGTGCATTAACCAACCCCACCAATATTATACTATTTCTCCATTACAAGAGAAGATGAATTTTATTAGACAAAATACATAAGGAAACAAAAACATGCAGAGGATCAAGGCAGAGAAACAAAATAAAAGCATAGACTTGATATAACCAAATTGCTAAAGGTAGTGCATGATAATAAAGGGGAAATGAATCACTTGCACAGTGACACTGCAGAAACAAACGACGGTTAATGCATGGAGAGATAATGTATTAGACTCAGTTCCTACAGAGAAATGAATTATAAAATCAATAGGTGAAAGCCTGGACATTAAACATCAACAGTCTGCACCACCACTTTAAACCTTAACCAACTGCATTACCCATTCGATAGTAACTTATACACAATTCAGAAGCATACTAAAACTTCAATGTTCTAAAAGAAAATTAATAGAAGTATGCTGTAAAATAACAACTCTTCATGCCTCGCGCTCCAGATGAGGAGAAAATCTTTGGTGCAACAGTGGTACTACATCATCCATGCAACAAGCCAATCATTATTTGCCACGCGTGCTAAAAAGTCAAAAAACAACTAAAAAATAGGAAGAAAATTAAACATGTTATTTTTTAATTGGTTGGTGGTACCACATCATCCATACCACTGTTGCACCAAAGATTTACTCCCAGATGAGACAAACAGTGAACATGTAGTTGTAGGTTTTACAACATGTAGCAGCCAGACTTCCAATTGTTTTTCTATGATGCAATTCTGCATTATGAATTATTTATTTTGTTCTAACAGACCTATAACTTTATGACACCACAATACTATATTTTCAAAATACAAACGACAATGGTTTATACCAATCTCCCCACACATATCTTCTGGGATACCATAGGGAACAAATGATGATACTAATATCTTCTTCCCCACCTAGACTCCCTTCCCTCTCTTTGAACATTTTTGTTGCAGGAATTTTAAATCAGAGAGCAATTTACTGTCTACCTCAGCTTCCAATCACAATGGTTTATGCTGCAGTTAAAAGTAATTCTAAAGTTGCATCTTATTAGTAAACCTCTTGTAGAACAAATTATAGACACGCAAAAGGAAGATCTTCTAAAAGAATTGACCTAGCTTCAATGACCATCTTATCAGACTTGTTTTGGTGATGAAAATTTTAATTGAATCTCTAACTGTATGATGAATATTTTAATTGAAATCAAATTGCAGGATGAATATTTTATTAGAATCTTCAGTTATGGATTCTTGCAATTCAAATATTTAGGTTTAGAGGGTCTCCAATTTCTCAACCATAATGGAAGAAAATCACAGGTTTACCATGTCACCATTCACAAAAGTTATAAATTTATTACCATGGAAAAGTAGAACAACCTTCAGAATCAGGTACAATAGGAACCGCAGAGGCTCTGGTACGGCGGCACATGTCCTCAATCTGCACAACACTTGAAGCCATCAGGAGGTTTTTAAAAACATTAGTTGATGATCGCAGAAAATACAAAAAATCTTTTGCAAGTTCTCCATAAATTTATTAATAATAAGGACAAAGAGATCTACAGTCAAATCGGTTGATAGGGTTAAAAATCATCAAACACATTAATATCCGACCATCCTCGCAACCAACACATTGAAAAAAAATTATTTGAATAAAGAGTACTACCTATTGTCTACTGCCATATTATCCCCAAGAGGAGTGGAATCAATAATGTTGATGGCTGTTTTTCGTTATAAGGGCAATATGAGAAATTAACCTCTCGAATAAACCTCCCTCAGCAGTGAATTTATTTTGTTAGTAAAGAACCAAAGCAAACTTATCAAGCAAACTAATTATGTGGTTTAGCGGAGAGTGGCTCCAACCTACTTCCACTGAAGTAAATGAGTATTTTATTACTGCTCGGAGTGAAGACCAACCCAAGCTACAAGTGGGGTTGTGAGCTTACAAAGGGTTTACAACATCTCCGATCTTACACTAGCCTGTTACAACTCACTCACTTGGTCAGGTAACCGACCAGCTTTCTCTCTCTATCACTAGTTTTTAAGCTTTTCACTATTTTACAAGTTGTAAGGTGTGAAATTTGCTCTCTTTCGAATCTAAATCTTCAACCCATTTATATAGGCTTCCAAATTCACTATATCACCACCTATGATGCCAGGCTGTGTCATTTTGTCATCATTGCCATCGTAACCCTCCTCAACAACCTACAATTCGGCCAACCAAAATAGCCCATTTTACTATCACTGCACCGGCCTTTGAATCCTATGTCGGCTATGCTCTACCACTTCTCTGCCACTGTACCGCCCTATGGCGGCTGGCAAGGGCTACTTTCAATGAGAACCGTTGCTTTTCCACCAATCATCATTAGCCTTCTAGAAGCTTATCATTTCCACTAGGGCATACATCACATGACCTCAAGCAGAGACTCTGTGATCTTAGCTCCGTTCCTTGGGTCGGCATACCGAGCCTGATGATACTTGTCAAAACCTATTCTTTAACCAGGTCGGGTTGTAACACATGGACCTTTTCGGTTCAGGCTCCACAAACTCTTAGAAAACTCCAAAATCAATACCCTTCAGGTGGTCAGGTCGGTATCCCAGCTTGTTTCATCATCAGCAGGTTCAGCCCTCGGGAGAACTCTTCTGCATAATGGGGTTGAGCCCATCTGTCCTACATCAGCCTCTCTAAGCTTGTGGACTTTTGTCAGCCTCTCTTGGCCAATTACAAACCTCATTTTACCCCTCATCGGTATTTGAACTTCCTCGGAGTGAAAAACCACCATCAACATATGTCCCATAGTTTTTAGTATTAATGAATTTACGAGTTAATGCCGGGAACCTTAAAAAAGATAGTGGTGAAAGAAGCTGGAGACAGATCTGTTGTCCTCGGGCTGATACTCTCATGGGCACCTCATAGTGCTTCAACTAGATGCCTCGTGGCACCTTTCCAATACTTGGAATGATTTTGAAGTAATAAATTCCCCCTCATGTTGATGCTTAAATCCATCAGATCCACGCTTTACAGCCTTTCTGAAAATCAACCTCGGGTCCATAACCCTGAAATGGCACGCGACTTGGTTACCATATCTATTGTTTTTTTTCAGTCTCGACCACCTTTACATTGCCCTAATATTGCTATCCCATTCTGATGCCCTTAGGCTGTCACTCCATCATTGAGCTGACCTTAGTCAATATTGGTTGGCCCTTAACCAAAATTCTGAGACTGACTTCATCATCTCTGCTTTTCTTAGCATGGCTATAATGGAGACACTCCGACCCATGCCTTCTAACCCGAACTTCCGCGGGGATGTTCTACAAAGTCCTGCAAAACAAAAAATAAGCCATAAGAGAAAATTCCTTCCTCGGATCATTAGCACAATAATAGAGCCTCGGTGGGTCTTAACCCAGCCCCGAGATGATCAGATAGAGAGAGCATCTGAGGGAAATATTTCGACCCCAAGCTTTCTAAGTCACTTGGCCGCAAGGGAATGAACCCTCATTCCGTCAATACACAATACTAGGGCCTCAACTGAACATAACCCAACTCCGAACCAATATAAGCACTTGGCCACCAGGGAATCAACCCTCTTTCTGCCATATAATAATCAGGGCCCCGATGGGACGTAACCCAACCCCAAGTTAACAATAAATCTGGCCACAAAGGAATGATTCCTCCTTGTACAATACAATAATCAGGGCCTCAGTGGGATGTAACCTAACCCTCAGCCAACACAAATCTGGCCACAAGAGAATGATCCTTCATTGTGCTATACAATAACATGGCATCAGTGGAACAAATGCAGCCTCAAGCCATTATAATCACTTGGCCATAAAATGATGTTCCCTCATTGTGCCTCTCGAATAATATGGCAGCGGCATAACGAATACAGCCCCGAACCATTGTAATCACTTTCAAGAAAAATCAAGAGGGAAGATTTTTAACCTCTAGCCATCCACAAACATTAGTAATGGTGTCCCATATCATGTTATAAAAGATCAAAACAAATGACAAGTGTAACCCGACCCAAAAACACCAAGGTAACAGAGGCAATGTCCTGCCCCACGTTACTCAAAATAATAATTTTGAACCTCACAGTCCAAACGTCTCGATGAACCGAGCTACAAACTGAAGGAGCTGCCAATGCTATAAGGAGATTGTCCCTATGCTAGGTAAAACCCCATACCTACAAACACCACAGAGGCCACCCAGCCTTCCCAGTGCTATGTTCTGCGGGTTCAAAATGGGATACTCAGTGCCACAAGGATATTTTTCTTCCCCGTACTAGGCACATCCCAAGGCTGCAAACACCATGGAGGCCCGTGGGCCTACCCCGTGCTATGTAAAACTGAGGATACCGTAGTACCTCACAACTGTCTTAAATCCATAAGTTCTATTATTACCTTAGGGCACCAAATTCCACCCAGACTCTCTCACCGAACGTGCTATGGATGTCTTCTTACTATATTCCCAAAGGTGCAAGCCATTAGGTATTAACATTCCAGCCTGGGGATTTGATAATGATATTAGAGATTGGCGTGCCATGGAGGTGCACATTTTTCCCACATGTCTTTCACCCCTTGTCATATTTCGATCACGAGTATTTTCGAAAAATATCGAGTAATTTTTTCCTATTCAAATAAATAACAAGCGTGTAAAGGTGCGAGTAACTTATTTAAAAATGGGAAAACACTCCATGTATTATAGGGATATACTGCCCATCTTGTTGGATAATTATGACCCATAACATCACTATTTTGTAAAGAACATGGTGTTCTTGTACAAAATTAACTATGTGACAAAGGAAATTACTCTTTTATCATTTGTAATTAGAATACCTGGATATATAAATGATAAAAGTCCATATGATTAGTACCAGATTAATAAGATATGAGACAATATTAATCCACGTAAGGTTTAATCATTAAATATCCATAGTCGTAGTTTTATCTAGACTGAACATCGATAATGCGGAATATGCTAGTATTACACTTGTGCGCGTTATGGAAGCTTAACGACATAATTCTCATATATTTGGGTATTGGATACTCATGCAAATGTAATAGGAGGTTCTGTTTGCCGATGGTACGGGAACAGCTTCGCTCTGGATAGACCCCTCGGAATCACATTGGTAGTATGACTATGTGTCTATGGGAATCTGAATCAGGGTAGGTGTATATGGTCTTAACCTGAGACTTGCATCGCTAATACTTGCGACAATCAATATACTTTGGTTTTGATCGTCCGGGGCTTTAACAAGTTCTGTGTACGCCTTTTCTGGGTATACTGAGAATCGTAGTGTATTGGGTGTGATGTCAAAATGGAAGTATCACTTCAGTCATATGGAGATGATGATCACGCAGGGATATAAAATTGGTACTCTATAGTGCTATAGCCATCGGAACGGAAAAGTATGACTAGGTCATGACTTTTCGATCATAAAGAGACTAGTTGCTAATGATCCGATATATGCTTCGTACGGGGCAGACACAACTCCAGACCCAGGCCTAGCATGTGACATCCGATACTGGATCGTAATACGCAATACTATATATACTACGCCTGATATAGATTATATATTCATTAAAAGAATATTTTTGGAGAATTGGGTAGGCACAGTGCTTTGCTAGAAGCCAACCATGTCTTGTAAATCGGTAGGAACGTGGTACCGGGTATGCACGTGTTCGGATAGTCTGATGACCGTATTTACTGCCAACATATCCAGGGATCTATTGGGTCGCCTCCCAAAGATTCACCGATGACATTTGAATCGAACAGAATTAATCTAGGATTAATTATGAGAGAGAGAAAATTAATCTAGGATTAATTACGGCAAGAATTAATCTGGGATTAATTCGACTAGAAGAGAGAAAGCGATTAATTTGGAATTAATCGGCAAAGTAAATTTAATAGTTAAATTGAATTTTACTATTTAATTTATTTAATTGGGTTAAAATAATATATTAGATATATTAATTGAAATTTGATTTCAAAGCGGAATTAAAATTGGATTTTAATTCGGTCAAACGAATTAATTTAGAATTAATTCGTAAGCGTCTGTCGTAATAATTTTGCTAGGCATTATTATTTAATTAAATCAGATTTAATTATGTCGCAACAGAAAATTCATTTAGTTTGGAATTAAACGAACCCGGGCCCGAGCGAAATTGCATGTTGAGTTAGCCGACTTAAATTTCGAATTTAAAAGTGGTGGGACCCACTTTACTTACATCAACATGTTAGACATGTGATGGAAGTGGTTAGGCTTAAATCATGGGCTTGATTTATTGGTTGAGTAAAGCTTGGATTGCTTATAATACACTCAAACCAATTCCAACACACAAACTTATTATATAAACCAAGTCAACTTTGGAAGCATGATAAGGTTACTATTCACAGCAACCTATTCTCTCTTCTTCCTTGTCAAAAACGTGAGCTTCTCTTCTTTCCCATGGATTTTTGTTGCAAAATTCTACAAAACTAGCACTTTAAGGAGTTCAACGAAGGTGATATGGAGACTCACCAATTAGTTTGGAACAACAAAGAGGGCTTGGAGCTTCCATCATCCATGAAAACGTTTTGAACTTCTATCAATCTTTGTAAATAATTTCCGCAACTTACTTTAGATTATTCACACACAAATCATTCCTTAGAGATCCTTTGCATGTCTAGGACACTAACAATGGTATCAGAGCGGTTTCTAAGCATGATTTGATTCTAGGGTTCTTAAACTTTAATTTGGGAATTTATGCTTGGAGCTTGATTTTGCCTAAATTGATGTGTTGGTTGAGTTTATATGATGTTGAATTGGATTTGTATATCATTGGATTTGTGATAAATTGATTAGATCAAAAATCCCCAAAATCCATGATTGGCCGAGAATTACCCTAGGAAGCTCATGGTTAATTTTTTTTTTGAAATTTAACAATTGGATGTGTTGTTGGCATGATATGTATGATATATGTTGATTTAATTAGATTGAAATCAAATCGCATGACAAATTCCTTGCCAATGTCGTGAGCCTAGTATGTTGGAATGAATTGATTGTGCTTTAATTTGTGTTGGACATAAATTGAAAGATTATGCATGGTTAATTGGAGTAAATTGATGTTTTGGAAACATTAGATTAGTTGATTAATTTTGTTAATTACACTTGAATTGGATTAATATGTAATTTAGAATAATGTATTAATTTAATTATTATATTTGGGCTAATGGGCTTGGTTGGGCCAAATTTTGGTCTTGGATCATATTTAGGCCTAAACTATTTTCATAAAGTCCAAAAATATGACATTGGGCCTTTAATAATTTAATTGGGCCTAAATTGATTTTATGGCATAGAGTGATTCCTAACTTGGGCCTTGGCATCATGAGTTTGATCCATAATGGCCAAAGCCCATGCCTAAGAAATTAATTGAAAGCCCATTGGACTTTAATTGAATAGTATTGGATACTAATTGGGCCTTTGAGACTTGGATTTGGAATCCAAGTCTAAAAGGAACTATTAAAAGTGTAATTGTTTAATTTGGAAGTAAACATGAATTAATATTGGATACAATTTAAATTGGATTTGAAATTATAGTTCGATATAATTCAAGAATACGTATATTAAGTATTTATTCTTAAACGAGTTGGACTCGCGCAAATAAAATCGTTGTTTCAACATTGGATGATCATTAATTCAAAGATTAATTAATTGGATTAGATTGATTGAATAACATGCTATATGTGAATACTTGGATGTATTGTATGAATAGTGTATATCGGATGGGTATTAGATGGGTGAGGGTAATTTTGGAAATTGTTGTAATAAATTTAAAATTTATTTAAATTGGACCTGCGTGTCATGCCTATTATCTCTATTCTTTTTGTATTTCTCTTCTCACCAATTCCCCTCAATGTAAATGAGGTTTCTTTAGAAGTATTATGTAATTGGGTAGAAGTATGGATAGTGCTAGCAGAAGAGAGGAAAATGAGAGATTTATTCTATGAACAATTTGTTATATATCCATCTGCATATCATTATTAATTTATTTCACGCCTTATTATGTTTTAAGAATGCATGTTTAAGGGTGTATGATGAGACCTAATTAAATATAATAAATTGGTTGCCAATTTACGCGAAAAACCCTCATTCAATATTAAGCGTTTTTCCTTCCATTGAGTGGTTCTCTCTCAAGATCCAAGATTGGCATTGGTTTGTTGCCCAAAGTCAAGACCTTTGTCCATCGCGGAAGTGTTTGAACCGCATAAGCTTTGTTCCATATCATATGTCTTGGGCGGTTGTGACTTGTTGGCCAAATTCAAGGTCACTTCTAGTTCATCAACTTCGATTACGAAGCTTTCCCACTGTCAATGGGTCACGCTTAACTAGAATCATTAAGTTTGTTGAGCCAAAGCCAAGACTTAGTTGATTCAGAGGAAGCAGGTTAGGAAATATATTGGATATATTTACATATATTGGATATATGTTTCGGACTTGGAGGTCCACCTACTGGATCTAGGAATTGGATGGGATCCAATTGATCTTAGAGATCTACCTAGTTAAGTTTCATACAGCTTGTTGGCCAAAGTCAAGGTTGTGTGTTATTTAATGGGATCCTAGCCCACTAGGAAACTAGGTTTCTCGAGTACTCCACAGAGGGCTAGAGGCTCGCCGAAAAATAGTGGGAGATAAGTATTAAATTTACAATTTCGTTTAAATACTTGCCAATACGCGCTCTTCATTTTTCGTCATTATTTATTTATATATATTAGTTGGACTAATATTCAATTGTTGTTTTAATTGAACAGTTGGACTGTATTCAAACTACTTCATTTATAGTTGGTTATATAATTGGATTATACTAATCAATACATTTAAATGTAACCAATCAAATTGTAGTTAATTATATAGTTAGACTATAGTAATCATTACATTAGATTGTACCCGAAATCGTTGATTGGATAGTTGGACTATAGAAATCAAGATGACTTGAAAGATTAGCGTCAAAGGACATAATCTTGGGTGAAAATGTCTTTAACGGCTTTAATTTTCAGATTGGGAAAAGAATCTCAGGATAGTCTTGGGAGCTGAGAAGTTACTCTATTTGATAGAGAAACCTCTCGGGCCTGAGCCCGGAGTTGAGCAAATAGTAGAGCATGAGCTTTGGAAGACTCATCGTGATGATAATTTTAGTGCTCAATCCGTTATGCTTGCTGCAATGACTTTTTAATTTCATCGTCAGAACTAAGGATTAGATCATTATACCATGATGTTGAAATTAAAGGATCTTCATAGATCTAACCTTAGATCTTAGAAGTAGAACTGTAAAAGAAGCTCTTTCGCTCGTGTATGTCGGAGGGTACGTCTGTCGAGCACTAGGTGTCATAGATGATTACTGACATTGAACAGCTAGGTAAGCTGGGCATTACCTATGAGGCCGAGACTTCCATAAATTTTATCTTACTGTCTCTGCTCGAATGTTGGAGCGGGTTCGTCATGAACTTCAACATGATGAACCAAGAGAGAACTCTTGGAGAGTTAATGGCTATGCTCAAGGAAGCACAACTAGAGCTTCTAAAAGGAAAAAAGTTCAAGACGCATCTTACTTCGACATTCCAGAAAGCCAAGGCTTGGCCGAAGACTTCTGGGGGTGTGAAGAAAAATGGCAAGGCTAAATCGTCACAGTCTTCTTTGAAGACAAATGACATAGCCCAAGATATCTGCCTAAGTTGTGGAAAACAGGGTAATTGGAAGCGTGACTGTCGTATGGACAAGGCAAACATGAAGGAAGTGAAGGTGTGGCTCGGCTTCGGCTTCAGGTATGTTTGTTATAAACATGTCCACTACCAGTTTTAAAATTGGATTTTTGATACTGAAGGTGGTACATAAATATATATATATTGATGTGCATAATCTGCTGATTAGTAGGAGACTGGCTTCAGATGAGATCGACTTACAAGTCGGAAACAAGACGAGAGTCGCTGTTTTGGCCGTAGCAACCTAAGTTTTGGAACTGCCCTTAGGGCATGTACTTAAATTAGAAGACTGTTATAATGTACCTAGTTTGACTAGAAATATTATCTCTATATCTAGTACAACCCGTTGCGGGTATACCTTTGTATTCCATAACACTGTGTGTTTTGTTTATAAAGATGATATTGAGATATACACATTAGATGTGAATAACCGTATTTATATTTAGAATATAAATGAATCTCAAACATATAAAATGACAAATAAAAAGCTCAAATTGATTAAATCAAATGAGACTTATTTGTGACATTGTTATCTGGGACACATTAACAAGACTCGTATATCCACACTTTCGAAGAATGGATACTAGGACGAATTTGATCCTAATTCAAATGATGTCTGCGAATCTTGTTTATTAGGCAAAATTCCTAAAACACCTTTTAATGGTAAAGGTGCAAGCGCCACCGATCTGTTAGCCCTCGTTCATAGTGACGTAAGTGGGCCCATGTCTAGCTAGGCTAGAGGTAGATATGAATACTTCGTAACCTTTACGGATGTGGCATCACGTTATGGGTATGTGTATCTTATGAGACACAAGTCAAAACGTTTGAGAAATTGAAAGAGTTTCGACACGAAGTAAGAAAACAGACCGGTAAAAGTATTAAAAATAATACGGTCGGACTATAGTGTAAATTACTTAAACATATGAGTTTCAAGATTACTTGAAAGAGTATGGTATTCTTCCACAGTGGACTCCTCCCGGAACATGTCAGTTGGACGGTGTGTCCGAACGGAGAAACCGAACTTCATTGGACATGGTAAGGTTAATGATGAGTCGCTCTGAGCTACTAATTTCCTGCTGAGGATACGCATTAAACAGTGCAATACTTATTTTGAATAAGGTTCCATGAAAATCTGTTAGACAGACTTCATATTAGATATGAACAGGAAAGAAATCGGGTTTCTCATTCTTGAAGATTTGGGAATGCTGGGCATACTCTAAACGTTTGGATGATACCAAACTAGAACCCAAATCGGATAAGTGCCTATTTGTAGGTTATCCTAGGGAAACCAAATTATAGTACTTATACAACTCACAAGAGAACAATGTATTTGTTACTCTCCATGTGGTTTTCCTCGAAAAGGAATTCCTAAATGCAGTGGTAAGTGGGATGAAAGTAAAACTTGATGAAAATCAGAGTAATACTATTCCTGGCACCGACTCCCTTATGGAACATCAACAGTTCATCAGGGATGAAACTGTACAAAAATCTTCGAATACACAAGAATCGCGTATGTCGGAGAGAGTCAGAAAACAACCTGAGAGGTATCGGTTTCTGATCTCACCTCGTGTAGATATTAATCTTATTGAGGAAGATGGACCGACTACATATGAGGAAGTGATACAAGGTATCGACCCCTTTTATGGCAAAATGCCATGAAGTCCGAAATAGATACCATGTATACCAACCATGTTTGGATACTGGTTGATGTACCAGAAGGCATTGTGCCTTTTGGTACTATATAAGTCTTCAAGGAAGACATACATGGATGGCAACATATATATGTATGCAGCAAGGATTACAGAAAGGGTATCGTCATCAACAAAGTGTCGATTACGACGAAACTCTTTTACCTGTTGCCCTGATTAAATCCATTCGTATAATGCTTGCTAATGCTGCATATTTCATTTATGAAATATGGTAACTAGACGCCAAAATCGCTTTCCTTAACGGAAACCTTTTGGAGGATGTTTGTATGCAACATCCTGACGGTTTTGTCGTGCCAAAACATGCAAACAAGGTTTGTAAGTTAATTCGAACCATTTATAGATTTAAGCAAGCATTGCGTTCTTGGAACCAACGTTTTGATGTAATCATAATGGTATATGATTTAATTCAAAAATGAAGATGATTAGTGTGTATATAACAAGGTTAGTGGAAGTGCACTGACAATCATTATCCTAAATATTGATGATGTATTGCTTCTCGGCAATAACATTCCCATACTATAATCGGTGAAAGCTTGGCTTTCATAATATTCTCCATGAAAAACCTTGGAGAAGCAGGCTTTATTCTAGGAATAAAGATCTACTGGGATAGATCTAGAAAGCTACTGACACTCTCCCAGAGCTCGTATGTTATGAAAATGTACGCGACCTGATGTCTCATATGCTTTGAGCATATGTAGACGAAATCAGGCCAATCCAGGTGATGGTCATTGGATTGAAGTAAAGAACATCCTTGAGTATCTTGGATGAACTAAAGATGCTTTCTGAGAATATGAGGAAATGAGAACTTGAGGTGACTGGGTTCACCGCTGTAAGTTTCCAAACCGATAAAGACGACTGTAAGTCGCAATAAGGGTACATATTTAGTTGAATAACGGAACAGTGAGCTGGAAATCTTCCAAGCAAGATACTTGTAGGACACAGAAACTGACGACGCTGTTCTGGGCTCGCGGCCTAGTTGGGAGTACGGAATAGTCCGCGGGAGAACTAAACCGAAGAAATAACATGGAGTCGCCACTCGGTGTGAACCGGGAAAATGTGATTTAAGGCCGCACTCACCCCTCGCAAGGGAAGACCTCAAACTGTTGGGTTCGGAATGGTCCCTTACTTATGTCACTTGTAATGATATGATTTGTGCAATAAGCTAACCGAATCTACGCAACATATATGCTCAAAGGTAACTTAGGTCTAGTTTGTATTCATCAAAATAACTCATAATCTAAGTTTGCATGCTTGAAAGTAAGTCTTTAAACGGGAACACACAATATCACACAATGAGCACATTGAGCCATTAAACAAAAATAAACAAATAATTATTTAAACATAATCATAAAATAAACAAAATATCATGCCTAAAAATAACGTAATCATGCTTTGAAAATAAATAATAAACTAAACTAAATCATGCTTTAAATAATAAATAAATAACCTACGAACTATAACATACTCAAATACAAGTTTGGATGAGACGAAATACGTGTCTCTTAAGTGGTACGTGGCATTGTATCCCGAGTACAAACCGCACTATCGTCCATTTGGATTCGGCTACAGAATTTACGTCCGGGTTTCCATCCTATATACCACAAAAGGGAACACATATTCCGCTCATCCAACAATCACATCATGCCTCAAACGAATCTCATGCGATAATATTTTTAAAATAAACAAAATAAATGAAAGATAATAAATAAAAAGGTGCCCTCAGGTCTAACCTCTTTTGTCGTCTCACGAAAGGGCGTTACACGGCCGTCGGAAGGGTCGATACTCCGTAACTTTTTTGGTACACTAATCCAACATTTTTCCTCGCTGTTTTACTATTTGGGCTGCTGTTTTCACTCCGTTACGCTGCTATTTTTGTTGTATTTTTTGTCACTGTTTTAGGGTAATTAGGGGACTGTTTTACGAGTGGTGTATATGCATGAGGGCTGAGTTGTTGGTGAGAAGGGCTTGTGCTTGTGGCAGGCGTGAATTAATGTGTGTGAGGGCTGGTAGCGTGAACTTATGGCAGGTGTGGTGTGCTTACGTGAAGGCCAGGTGTGAAGGTAGGTGTGGTGTGTTTACGTGAAGGCCAGGTGTGAAGGCAGGTGTGGTGTGTTTACGTGAAGGCCAGGTGTGAAGGTGGAGGCAATTAGCGTGAGGGTAGGTCGTGTGCTTGTGAGGCAGCGTGAAGGGCAAGGGGGCTGAGGGCAGTATGAGTGAAGGCTCAAGTGCGTGAGGGCTTTGTGCCGGCTATAAGTGGGAGTCGAGGGTTATTTTCATTTGTGTTATTTATGGAATTTAATTTGTTTTTTTTAATTTAGGAATTTAATTTAATTTAAGTTTAATTTTAATTATTTTTATTTAGTTTAGGTATTTAATTTAATTTAAGTTTAATTTTAATTGGTTTTAATTTAATTTGTGACATGCATTTTAAATGTTTTAATTATTTTGGATTGGCCTTGGTGTGTGGTTTTAGGGATATGTGGGCATGGTTTGTGTCTTACGGGGGTTTGGGCTAAGGGTGTGCTTTGAAACGGAGGTCCAACAAGCGAGTCCGAAGCTAATCCAACGAGTTAAATCCAACCAAGTGTCAATTCTTGACCTTTTCCCTTCCAACGTCTGTTTCCCGCGGCTTTCACAATCAAAAAGGTAGTGTCTCCATACGAGACTCATCATCAGGACTTATATGCAAAAATAGAGTGCCTACAGTCGCCCCCACTTTGATGGGACTTGTGCAGTGTGTGACAATGATAATCCTATCAAAGTACATGCAATGAATTTTTACTTACCTGGCTCGCCAGCTGTCACCTGGTTTGCCTGTTGCTCCAAACTGAAGTTGATGATGTGCCATTCCTGGCGTGCTAAACCCCGTACTTAGGGTGTCGCGGTAGTCCACAATAGTCCACATGCCGTACCTGGCATGCTAAACCCCGTACCTAGGGTGTTACGGTAGTCCATAATAGTCCATAAGACCTACCTGGCGTGCTAAACATTGTACATAGGGTGTCGCGGTAGTCCACAATAGTCCACATGCCGTACCTGGCGTGCTAAACCCCGTACCTAGGGTGTTGCGGTAGTCCACAATAGTCCACATGCCGTACCCGGTGTGCTAAACCTCGTACCTAGGGTGTCGCAGTTGCGTCTCCGTACCTAGAGTGCCGTAGTTGTCTGAATGTCGTACCTGGCGTGCTAACCCCGTACCTAGGGTGTCGCAGTTGTGTCTGAATTCCGTACTTGGCATGCTAAACCCCGTACCTAGGGTGTCGCAGATGTGATAATAGTCCATTTCCTAACCATGCTCCATTTTCGGAGTGTCATTTTTGGCGAGATGAGATATTGGTCCATTTCTGAACAGTGCTCCATTTTCAGAGTGCCATTTTCGGCGTCTGATGAGATATTGGTCCATTTCCGAACCGTGCTCCATTTTCGGAGTGCCATTTTCGGGGAGCTGATGTGATTGTGGTCTATTTCCGAACCATTGCTGATGAGAGATAGTCCATTTCTGAACCATTGCTGATGATAGACAGTCCACTTCTGAACCATTACTGATACGAGAGTGGTCCATTTCCGAACCATTGCTGATGTGAGAGTGGTCCATCTTTGAACCACGCTCCATTTTCAGAGTGCCATTTTCGGCGAGCTGACCACATTTTCGTAGTGTCGCTGATGTGATGATAGTCCATTTCCGAACCATGCTCCATTTTTGGAGTGACATTTTCGGCGTGTTGATGTGATTGTGGTCCATTTCCGAACCATTGCTGATGAGAGATAGTCCATTTCTGAACCATTGCTGATGATAGAGAGTTCACTTTCAAACCATTTTTGAGTTAAGATAAGGGTCATGTTCCCTGAATTTTGGGTCTTGTTCCCGATCTGAGTTGAGGGTATTGTTCCCTGAATTGTGGGTCTTGTTCCCGAATTGTGTCAAGATATGGTTTTATTCCCCTGGGCTTTGTTCTCGAACTGTATTGAGATGAGGCTTTATTCCCCTGGGCTTTATTCCCGAACTGTGTTGTGATAGGACATTATTCCCCTGGGTTTTATTCCTGAACTGTATTGAGATGAGGCTTTATTCCCGCTGGGCTTTCTTCCCGAACTGTATTGAGATGAGGCTTCATTCCCCTGGGCTTTGTTCCCGAACTATGTTGAGATAGGGCTTTATTCCCCTGGGCTTTGTTCCGAACTGTATTGAGATGAGGTTTTATTCCCCTAGGCTTGGTTCCCAAACCGTGTTAAGATAGGGCTTTATTCCCCTAGGCTTTGTTCCCGATTTGCTACCTATGGACTTTGTTCCCGAAATGTATTGAATGTGGGCTTTATTCCTAGAGTGCCATACCCGACAAAACTGATGCTGTGTCTCCATACCCGGAGTGCTACTGTAATATCTCCATACCCGGAGTGCCGTACCTGGAAAAACTGATCTGATATCTCTATACCCGGAGTGCCGTACCTGGCAGAAATGATACTGAACCAATGTGGGCCTCGCCCCAAGAATGCCATACCAAGCAGAACTAATACTGAACCAATGTGGGCCTCGCCCCCAGAATACCATACCCGGCAGAACTAATACTTAACCAATGTGGGCCTCGCCCCTAGAATGCCATACCCGACAGAACTAATACTGAACCAATGTGGGCCTCGCCCCCAGAATGCCATACCCGGCAAGCCTGCTATTGATGCTGATGATAATGTGGGCCTCGCCACCAGAGTGCCATACCCGGCAAAACTGATAATGATGTGGGCCTTGCCCTATGATTCATTCCTGGATTCATTCCAAAACTCTGACAGCGTGGGCCTCGGCCCTATGATTCATTCTCGGGAACTGTTGGCGATGTGGGCCTCAACCCTGGGATCCTGAAACTGTTGGTGATGTGGGCCTCAACCATGGGATTCATTCCAAAAATCTGACGGTGTGGGCCTCGACCCTGGGATTCATTCCCGGATTCATTCCTGGATTCATTCCAAAACTCTGCTGATGTGGGCCTCAACCTAGGGATTCATTCCTGGATTCATTCCAAAACTCTGCTGATGTGGGCCTCGACCCTGGGATTCATTCCCGGATTCTTTCCAAATTTTGACGACGTGGGCCTCGGCCCCTCGGATTCATTCCCTAGGTTTATTCCAAATTCTGATAACGTGGGCCTCAGCCCTAGGATTCATTCCCAATGCTGCTGACAATGTGGGCCTCGACCCTGGGATTCATTCCCGATGCTGCTGATAATGTGGGCCTCGACCCTGAGTTGATACTGATGTGGGCCTCGCCCGAAACTGATACTGATGTGGGACTCGCCCCCAGTCTGATGTGGGCCCCAGTCTGATGTGGGCCTCGTCCCAAACTGATATTGATGTGGACCTCAACCCTGGGACTTATCCCCAAACGAATACTGATATAGGCCTCGACCCCAAACTAAAACTGATGTGGCCCTCGCCCCTATACTGACACTGATGTGGGCCTCGCCCCAAACTGATACTGATGTGGGCCTCGCCCCCAGACTGAAACTGATTCATTTCTGAAACTGATGACATTGTACTGTTGCTGTTTCTGATTGGCTGGCCTTTTGCCGATTTTTCTTTTTCCTTTTTGAAACCTGTGAATAAAAACAAGACAAAGATTGCATGTATATGACGTGTATGCATGTATGCATGAATGCGTTTCTTATTCCGATAGGTTAGGTCTTCTTTGTGCTCTTCGGCGCCCTTTGTCTACAGATGTCTTCGGTTACCCCCTGGGTCTGCTTATAGTTTCTTCCTTTCAGTTCTCTTCTGGTGATTGCTCAGTTTCCTTTGGTCTCATGGCTCAAGTTCTTGTTATATCTCTTATTCACGGGATGGTAGACTGGTCGCCCCCAGTCTTGATTTAGCTTTCCGCTCTTCGCTGCTTGTAATAGGTCAAGGTGAACCATGTGATGTGGCATTCCATATCATTATACTATATCACATGCTACGAAATAGTCCCAATAGCTACACATATTATCGTCCTGAATGAATGCCCAGTATTGAAACCAGAGAACCTTCAAAACATTCAATGCAACTCAAATCCAAGTCTTTGAATAAATGATCTAAGCCAGACTCAAAGTGTGTGTGTGTGCAAATGTTCCTTTGCAGATTCATCCCCAGGTAAGCCAACTCAATGATTTCATCTAAAAATTGGGATCGATGGGTCAAACCAACCTATATGTCTCAATTATGATTGCAGTTGCTTTTCTGTGCTCAATGTGGTATGGTTTTCTTTCTCTTTTGTCTCTTTCTTTTTTCTTTTCATTTTGAACTTCTTTTTTCTTTTCTTTTCTTTTTCTCTTTTTTCTTTTCTCTTTTTTTCAACACACATACCCTTTAAGGTAGCATTTCTCCTCATGGTGGTCATAATACTCGCCCATGGGTAGCTTCACGTTTATTGGTTATAGGCGGTACAATTATTTTCTTTAGAGACTTTTCTTTCATTTTCAACCATACCACACATCATAACATAAGAAAATCAAGATAGACATCTAAGCAAACAGTCATTCACCGACCTACAATTTCTTCAACTAGTCACTTTGCTAACTACTCAGGTTTTCACTCCTAAGAACCATAATCAAGTGCTTGCGAGTCTAACATAGATCAATCACTCAAAGTATCAGATAAAAGCATATCAGAAGTTTATCGTTTCTAAGGTTTCACCCTAAAGCAAACAATTTCATCATCGGACTTATGCCTAACTATTAAGGACTACAACAAACAACCAATTTTTTTTAAGGCCCCTCCAATGGTCTTTCTATCCTTGCCGTAAGGTTTTCCGTTTCTCGATTTCCTTTCCCTCGCTATCCATATTTTCTTAACTCCTCTTGACAAACCCTTTTTTTTCTTTTCTAACCCAACATATATCTATGATGGCTTTTAAGACACGAGGTTAACATGATGCATGTATGCATGAGATGCATGCGATGCATGAGATATAATATGCATGTGGTTATCAAAAGTATAAAGAGGAAACTTCTGTAGGATATACAACTATGGTTCTCATGCGGGTTTATGGGAGTGCGGACAAAGGCTCTCACTGACGAAGGATTGCCCACAACTAGGACTCCCCACTCAAGGGTTCAAGCGACCAAGTGAGCGCACTTTTTTTATACCTCACGGTACGTGTCAGCGAGTTACGGTGTGTGATTAACTGTCGAATGAATTCCCCCTTGTAGATTCCCCAGACAGAGGGTGGAGCGAACTCTCTTAAATACCCAAGTCTCTTAGGCTCTTATCGCCTTAGTGACATGAATAAACAACGAGTCCTCCAAACTAGTCCTTCACAACGAGCTACGGGTAATGATTATCTCGGTGCCTTCACAGCTTTTCCTTATAGAAAGGTAGTGAATGAAGGAAGACACCAAACCATCACCTAGCTTCAACAATACCTTTGATTAAACTCCCTTAACCCACTATAGAAACGGTCAACTAAAGCACAAATCATACACATCACAAGACATTATTTCAGGGCCGATTCTCTATCCCCAGTGGAGTCGCCAGACTGTAGGACACAGAAACTGACGATGCTGTTCTGGGCTCGCGGCCTATTTGGGAGTACGAAATAGTCCGCGGGGGAACTAAACCGGAGAAATAACATGGAGTCGCCACCCGGTGTGAACCGAGAAAATGTGATTTAGGGCCGCTCTCACCCCTCGCAAGGGAAGACCTCAAACCGTTGGGTTCGGAATGGTCCCTTACTTATGTCACTTGTAATGATATGATTTGTGCAATAAGCTAACCGAATCTACGCAACATATATGTTGAAGGGTAACTTAGGTCTAGTTTGTATTCATCAAAATAACTCCTAATCTAAGTTTGCATTCTTGAAAGTAAGTCTTTAAACGGGAAACACACGATATCACACAATAAGCACATTGAGCCATTAAACCAAAATAAACAAATAACTATTTAAACATAATCATAAACTAAACAAAATATCATGCCTAAAAATAATGTAATCATGCTTTGAAAATAAATAATAAACTAAACTAAATCATGCTTTAAATAATAAATAAATAACCTACGAACTATAGCATCCTCAAATACAAGTTTGGATGAGACGAAATACGTGTCTCTTAAGTGGTACGTGGCGTTGTATCCCGAGTACAAACCGCACTACCGTCCATTCGGATTCGGCTACAGAATTTACGTCCGGGTTTCCATCCTATATACCACAAAAGGGAACAAATATTCCGCTCATCAAACAATCACATCATGCCTCAAATGACTCTCATGCGATAATATTTTTAAAATAAAAAAAATACACGAAAGATAATAAATAAAAAGGTGCCCTCAGGTCTAACCTCTTTTTTCGTCTCATGAAAGGGCGTTACACGGCCGTCGGAAGGGTCGATACTCCGCAACTTTTCTGGTTCACTAATCCAACGTTTTTCCTCGCTGTTTTGCTATTTGAGCTGCTGTTTTCACTCCGTTTCGCTGCTGTTTTTGTTGTATTTTTTGGTCACTATTTTAGGGTAATTAGGGAACTGTTTTGCGGTTTATTTGGACTGGTTTGGGCTGCGGTTTTTGGACTGTTTTGGGGAAGCTGTTGGGACTGTTTAGTAAGAAGGCTTGTCTGCTTATCGTCTTCTTCCTTCCGTTGTTTCTCATTTTTGTTAGGAGAATGAGCAGACGATTCTCCTCGGTGAATCGTCTGTTTTTATCGGCATATCGTCTTCTCTTATGTAATTTCTTTCCCTTAGGGGTTAATGTGCGATTGAACTGGGCTGGAAGTGAGGGTTAATGTGCGAAGGCTTGTGTAGTTGGCGAGAGGGCTGCGAGTGGTGTAAAGGCGTGAAGGCTGAGTAGTTGGCGAGAAGGGCTTGTGCTTGTGGCAGACGTGAATTAATATGTGTGAGGACTGGTAGCGTGAACTTGTGGCAAGTGTGGTGTGCTTACGTGAAGGCCAGGTGTGAAGGCAGGTGTGGTGTGCTTATGTGAAGGCCAGGTGTGAAGGTGGATGCAATTAGCGTGAGGGTAGGTCGTGTGCTTGTGACGCAGCGTGAAGGGCAAGGGGGCTGAGGGCAGTATACGTGAAGGCTCAAGTGCGTGAGGGCTTTGTGCCGGCTATGAGTGGGAGTCGATGGTTATTTTCTTTTGTGTTTTTCGTGAGAATGAGCCAGCCAGGGTTTGAAAGGTGGGGTTAAGGGTTCTTTATATAGGCCAAGGGATGGGTAATCCTTATTTGGGTAGGAAAGAGAGATTGTGTAATTAGGGGGAAAATTTAATTAGTTTATTATAAGGAAATGATTTCTTTAATTGGGAAGGTGATTTTTTTTAATTAGGAATGTTATTTATGGAATTTAATTTGGATCTTTTAATTGAGGAATTTAATTTAATTTAAGTTTAATTTTAATTATTTTTATTTAGTTTAGGAATTTAATTTAATTTAAGTTTAATTTTAATTGGTTTTAATTTAATTTGTGACATGCATTTTAAATGTTTTAATTATTTGGATTGGGCTTGGTGTGTGGTTTTAGGGATATGTGGGCATGGTTTGTGTCTTACGGGGGTTTGGGCTAAGGGTGTGCTTGAAACGGAGGTCCAACAAGCGAGTCTGAAGCTAATCCAATGAGTTAAATCCAACCAAGTGTTAATTCTTGACCTTTTCCCTTCCAACGTCTGTTTCCCGCGGCTTTCACAATCAAAGAGGTAGTGTCTCCATACGAGACTCATCATCGGGACTTATATGTAAAAATGCAGTGCCTACAATACTGTTGCCGATTAAACAACAAAAGTGGAACATTGCTGCAGCTGAGGCAGCAAAAGAAGCATTTTGGATCTATATAATCCTAATTGGATTAGGAGTAGTTCTGTTAGCAGCTGAGCTAGGCTACAACACAGGCTAAGGAACCGCGGTCTCATCAACGAGCCAAGTATATACTTCAACTGTTTCATCTGATTTGTTATATCATACATCGTGGCGATGTGATGATCGAATAAATCCCATCAGATGATAACCTTGCAAATCCGCTGACGAAAACTGTTTCTTAGGAGAAGTTTTGAACGACTTGTATATAGTTCAGGTGTTGGACACTTGAGTGATTGGCTATAGGACAAGTGGGAGATTGTTGGATAATTATGACCCATAGCATCACTATTTTGTAAAGAACATGGTGTTCTTGTACAAAATTAACTATGTGACAAAGGAAATTGCTCTTTTATCATTTGTAATTGGATTACCTGGATATATAAATGATAAAAGTCCATATGATTAGTACCAGATTAATAAGATATGAGACAGTATTAATCTGTTGGACATTATGACCCATAGCGTCACTATTTGCACAGATCATTGTGTTGTTGTAGCAAATTAACTATGTGACAAAGAAATTGCACTCTCATCATTTGTGATTAGATCACCATAGATATATAAATGAAGAGAGGTCCCTATGATTAGTACCTGGACTGAGAATGATATGAGACAGTATCAGTCCCCGAAGGTTTAATCATTAAATATCCCTAGCCGGAGTATTATCGAGAATGGACATCGATAATGCGGAATAGGCTAGTATTGCACTTGTGCGCGTTGTGAGGGCACAACGGCATAGTTCTCATATATATAAGTATTGGATACTTATGCAAGTGCGATAGGAGGTCGTGTTTCACCGACGGTACGGGAAACAGCTTCGCTCTGGATAGACCCCTCGGAATCCCATTGGTATTATGACTATGTGTCTATGGGAGGCCGAAATCAAGGTAGGTGTGTATGGTCTTAACCTGAGACTTACATCGCTAATACTTACGATAATCGATAGACTTTGGTCTTGGTGGTAGGGGACTTTAAAACGGGTTCTGTGTACACACACTTCTGGGTTTATCAGAGAGTCGTAGTGTATTGGATGTGATGTCAAGACGGAAGTATCACTTCAGTCATATTGGAGATGATGTCACGCAGGATACGGTACTAGTGCTCTTGAGTGCTGCGCAGCCAATCAGGATATTATGACCAGGTCATGAATATCCGATTATAGAGACTATGTTACCAGACATCCGATATGTGCTTCGGACGGGGCAGACACTTATCCAGCCCCAGCCCTAGTACGTGATTATCAGATACTGGACTAATATCCACAATACATTAGTATACTACGCTTGATACAGATCTTACTATTCATTGGATGAATATCACCGGAGAATTGGGTAGACATCGTGCTTTGCTAGGAGCCGACCTTGTCTCGTAAATCGGTAGAACGTAGTACTTGGTACGTACGTGATTCGGATACTCCGACGACCCTTTTACTGCCAACGTATCCGGAGATCTCATGGGTCGCTTCCCGATATCCACCGATGACGCACAACGCGCACTCTTGAATAATCTGGGATTATATTGAGGAGAGAGAAAATTAATCTAGGATTAATTACGGAGATATTTTATCTAGAATAAAATATCGTCTAGAGAGAGATAACGATTATTTGGAATTAATCGGTAATTAATATATTCGATATATTAAACGGAATTAGATTTCGACGCGGAATTAAAATTAGATTTTAATTCGGGGCGAACGAATTAATTTAAATTAATTCGTTAGCGACGTGAATAGTGAATTCTCTAGGCGTAATCATTAATTACGACGCGACGGAAAAATCGTTAATTTGGAATTAACGAACCCGAGCCTGAGTGTGATTGCGAGCGCATTCGTATTTCGAATTCGAGTGCGGCAACGCAAGTCGCATCAAGCGTCAAATCACTTGTCACTTTGAGTGATGTGACTTGACAACATGTCACTTTGATAAAGTAGATATGACTTGATGGACATGATGTGTACTTGATTGCTTTAATTGTTTGACTTTTTTAAAAGCAAATGAAATGCAAATTAAAGCAAAATTCATTTGAAATTCTCAAAAGTGTATAAGATACACTTGAAATTCAATGGAATTAACTTAACACACATCTTTCATTTCTCTCATTTTCTCTCCTAAAGCTCACGCCCAAACCAGAAAAATGGACTGTTTTTGAAGCAATTTTGGCGTGAACAAAGGGAAGCAAGAGTTGGGTTTTCATGGTGAAAATTCAAGCGCTAGCACGCTTACGAGTCTTGCGAAGGTGGTAGGGAGGTTCGCCCATGAGCCGGGATCCATTCGATGAAGTTTGGAGCTCCGTTTCGCATCTCAAATTTCTGTTTTTGGAGGCAGTGGACTGCTGCAGTTTGGCGCCTAAGGCAGTGCGTTTTTGGCCTTCAATCGTCTCCAAATAGACTCAACCGATCGATGTAAGTATTCCGCTATCTTCCTCGATGTATTCGCACTTATATTTCATTGCTTGTTTGATCCTGGACCTTATTAAAAACCAACATAATCCATATAAGGTTTAGTCATTAAATATCCATAGTCGTAGTATTATCGAGACTGGACATCGATAATGCGGAATAGGCTAGTATTACACTTGTGCGCGTTATGGAAGCTTAACGACATAGTTCTCATATATTTGGGTATTGGATACTCATGAAAGTGTAATATGAGGTTCTGTTTGCCGATGGTACGAGAACAGCTTCGCTCTGGATAGACCCCTCGGAATCCCATTGGTAGTATGACTATGTGTCTATGGGAATCCGAATCAGGGTAGGTGTATATGGTTTTAACATGAGACTTGCATCGCTAATAATTGCGACAATCAGTGTACTTTAGTTTTGGTCGTCCGGGGCTTTAACAGGTTCTATGTACGCCTCTTCTGGGTATACTGAGAATCATAGTGTATTGGGTGTGATGTCAATATAGAAGTATCACTTCAGTCATATGGAGATGATGATCACGTAGGGATACAGAACTGGCACTCTATAGTGCTATAGCCATCGGGAAAGTATGACTAGGTCATGACTTTCCGATCATAAAGAGACTAGTTGCTAGTGATCTGATATATGCTTCATACGGGACAGACACAACTCCAGCCCCAGGCCTAGCATGTGACATCCGATACTGGATCGTAATACGCAATACTATGTATACTACGCCTGATATAGATTATATATTCCTTAAAAGAATATTTTTGGAGAATTGGGTAGGCACGGTGCTTTGCTAGAAGCCAACCATGTCTTGTAAATCGGTAGGAACGTGGTACCGGGTACACATATGTTAGGATAGTCTGATGACCGTATTTACTGCCAACATATCCAGGGATCTATTGGGTCTCCTCCCAAAGATTCACCGATGACATTTGACTCGAACACAATTAATCTAGGATTAATTATGAGACAGAGAAAATTAATCTAGGATTAATTACGGCAAGAATTAATATGGGATTAATTCGACTAGAAGAGAAAAAACAATTAATTTGGAATTAATCGGAAAAGTAAATTTAAAAGTTAAATTTGACTTTTACTATTTAATTTATTTAAATGGGTTAAAATAATATATTAGATATATTAATTGAAATTTGATTTCAAAGCGGAATTAAAATTGGATTTTAATTCGGGCAAACGAATTAATTTAGAATTAATTCGTAAGCGTCTTTCGTAATAATTTTGCTAGGCATTATTATTTAATTAAATCAGATTTAATTATGTCGCAACAGAAAATTCATTTAGTTTGGAATTAAACGAACCCGGGCCCGAGTGAAATTGCGTGTTGAGTTAGCCGACTTAAATTTCGAATTTAAAAGTGGTGGGACCCACTTTACTTACATCAACATGTTAGACATGTGATGGAAGTGGTTAGGCTTAAATCATGGGCTTGATTTGTTGGTTGAGTAAAGCTTGGATTGCTTATAATACACTCAAACCAATTCCAACAAACAAACTTATTATATAAACTAAGTCAACTTTGGAAGCATGATAAGGTTACTATTCACAATAACCTATTCTCTCTTCTTCCTTGTAAAAAACGTGAGCTTCTCTTCTCTCCCATGGAATTTTTTTTGCAAAATACTACAAAGCTAGCACTTTAAGAAGTCAAAAGAAGGTGATAGGGAGACTCACCTATTAGTTTGGAACAACAAAGAGGGCTTGGAGCTTCCATCATCCATGAAAAAGTTTTAAACTTCTACCAATCTTCGTAAGTAATTTCCGCAACTTACTTTAGATTATTCACACACAAATCATTCCTTAGAGATCCTTTGCATGCCTAGGACACTAACACATCTTACAACTATTTGAGGGTTATTCTAAGAGAGGCTCTATTGAAAAATACCGCTGTGGCATCAATGTATTCCAGGGCATCTTGGGCCGCGTACCATAGCCCTTGCTCTACTGGGCTTTCTCCTCCTAGATTTTGGCTCCCCTTTTACATCAACTGCTTTCTTCCTACTAGAAAGATCTTCCCTCCGAATAGCCCCAAAATGTTCTTATTTTTCTGTTTTCTTTTCCAATTTTTCAATTCTTTCCATCATAGCTTTAAAGAAGGTTTGATTTGCCTCCCTTTCTAACCACAAGTTCTCTTCCATCTTTTTTATCCACTCCACCGTTGAAGTCTCCAAAGCTCTATGATTTCCATATCCAGCCATCGTCTTAGTGTGTTTGCTATTTTTTAATACTATATCCCCATAAACGACGCCAACTGTTGACGACTGTTTTTCATTCTAATGTTAAGATGGGATATTAACCCTTCGAACAAACCTCTATCAACAATTAATTTATTTGGTTAGTTTGGAACCAAAGCATACTTAGCAAGTAAACAGATAATCACAAAGAAAATGATTTACGTGGTTTGGAGAAGAGTGGCTCCAATCTACATCCACGAGAGTAAGTGGGTATTTTATTACTGCTCAGGGTCAAGACCGACCCGAGCTACAAGTGGGGTGGTTAGCATACAATGAGTTTACAACACCTCGAGTCTTACACTAGCCCATTATAACTCACTCACTTGGTCAGGTAACCGACAAGCTTTATCTCTATATCACTAATTTTTAAGCTCTAAGCTCTTCTACAAATTGTAAGATGCGAGATTTACTATCATTTGAATCTAAATCTTCAACCCCTTTTTATAAGCTTCCAGGTTCACTATTACACCGCCTATGATGTCAACCTATGTCACTTTGTCATCATTGCCACCGTATCTCTCCTCAACTACCTATAATTCATCCAATCAGAATAGCCAATTTTACTATCAATGTACCGTCCTATGACGGCTAGCAGGGGCTACTTCCAATGAGAACCATTACTTTTCCCACAATCATCATTAGTATTCTAGAAGCTTATCCTTTCAACTGGGCATACGTCAATCAGAGATTATGTGATCCCAGATTCGTTCATTGGATCAGCATACTCAACTGGATGATACTTGTTAAAACGTATTCTTCACCTAGGTTGGGTTGTAACACATGGAACTCCTTGGGTCAGGCTCTACAAACTCTCAGAAAACTCCAAAATCAACACCCTTCAGGTGGTCAGGTCGGTTCCCAACTTACTTTGACATCAGCAGGTTTAGCCCTCGGGAGAACTCCTCTGTACAGTGGCGTCAGGCTCCTTTGTCTGACATTAGCCTCTCTGAGCCCTTGAACCTTTGTCGTCCTCTCTTGGCAATGTCATTCCCTATTCTACCCCTCGATATTTTTATATCATCGGGGTGAAAACCACCATTAACAATAGAGTGACAGCCTCAGGGTATCAGAATGGGATAGCAAGATCAGGGCATCATAATGGTGGTCGGGAATGAGAAAAAGTGATGGATTTGGTTACCGAGCCACGAGATAATTCAAGGCTATGGACATGTTATTGTTTTTCAGAAAGACTACGAAGCGTGGATCTGAAGGATTTGAGCATCAACATGATGGGGAGTCTTTTATTCAAAAATATTACAAGTATTGGAAAGGTGCCACGAAGCATCAAGTTTAAGCACTATGAAGTTCTAATGAGTGTATCATTCCGAAGACATCAAATCGGTCTCCAGCTTTATGCACCACCATCATTTTTGAAGTTCTCGGTATCAACTCGCAAACTCGTTGATACCGATAACTATGAGACATGTGTTTATGGTATTTTTTCACCTCGAGGAGGTCTAAATATTGAGCAGGGGTAAAATGCGAATTGTACATGGCCAATAGAGGATGCAAAAGGTCTTAGGGCGCAAAGAGGTTGATGTCAAACAGAGGGGCCTGACCCGAATTTACAGAGGAGTTCTCCTCAGGGCCGGACATGCTGATGACGAAGCAAGTTAGGATACCGACCTGAACACCTGATGGGTATTAATTTGGGAGTTTTCTGAGAGTTTATGGAGCCCTACTCGAGGAGGTACATGTGTCACAACCTGACCTAGTTAAATAATGAGTTTTGACAAGTATCAGCCATCTCATTATGCCGACACGAGGAACATAACTGGTATTATATAGTTTCTACTTTAGGTCATATGACGTATGCCCTAGTTGAAAGGATAAGCTTCTTGAAAGCTAATGATGATTATGGGAAAAGTAACGGTTCTCATTAGAAGTAGCAGCTGCCAGCCGCCATAAGGTATTACATTGGTAGGAAAAGTGGCATAGCAAAGCCGCTATAGGACGCCATATATCGGTTTAGTGACAATAAAGTGGACTATTCTGATTGGCCAAATTATTGGTAGTTTAGGAGATTTGCGATGGCAATGATGACAAAGTGACATGGGATGACATCATAGGCAGTGGAATAGCGAATTTAGAAGCCTATATAAAAAGGGTTGAAGATTCATATTCGAAGGATAGAAAATCTTGCATCTTACAACTTGTAAGAGCTTAAAAACTGTGATAGAGAGAGAAAACTCGTTGGTTATTTGACCAATCGATTGAGTTGAAATGAGCTAGTGTAAGACCCGAGGTATTGTAAACCCTTTTTAAGCTCGACACTCCACTTGTAGCTCGGGTCAATCATGACCCCGAGTAGTAATAAAATATCCCCTTACTCCTGTAGATGTAGGTTGAAGCCACTTTCCACCGAACCATGTAAATTCTTGCTCTGTAATTATTTGTCTGCTTGCTTAGTTTGCTTTGATTCCATATTAACCAAATGATTTCACTGCCGCGGAAGATTTGTACAAGTGGTTAATTTCCCATATTACCATTGGAATGAAAATCAACCATCAACAAATAGTATTAATAAAGTGTGATGAAATCCACCATCTCCTAAATTCCAAACATAATGAAAAGCCCTTAAAATTGCAATGCTTTCCTTAGGAGTTTCCTTGACTGAAATCAAAAGTTTCTATTTACTCTGACTTATATGGTACTCATGTAACATACATTTAAGGAAACAATGTTCAAAAAATTGGGTTAGACGGTCCCTAAGCGCTAGGCTGGCCTAGACCATCCTAAATATGGAGCAAATTGATCACATAGGCGGTCTACGGGTATAGGCAGGCAAGTCAAAAAATTATGTTATTAGTATGATACCTGATCCAAATCCATTTTTCTATTTTATTTTATCATAAAATTACAAATATAAGACACTAATTGATCAAATAAGGCTTGTAGTAATTACTGAATCGATCAGTTGAAATAATTTTTTGATCATGTATTGCTCACTTGTTTATGAGTTGTTCCAAGGTATACCGCTATTGTAAATTGCACATGATAAGAAAACTGAAATGAATATAACTTCTTTTTAAATAAAGAAAGATGACATAAATATAATTTTTTTTTCAAATAATCCATTAAGAAATTATTAAAAAATAATTACAAATTTTTTGAATGAAATAATAAAACCGCCGAGCACCGCCTAGTTCGTCCATCTAAGTACCGTCTAGAAGGCCTAGGCGCTCCCTCACCACCTGACTAGTGATGGGCGGTTACTATCCCTATATTTTCCACCCATTGTCTTATTATTTTGCGAGCAATCTCGGGGTATATGTGCGCTTTGATATGTTTTAGGTGTATTTTACAGGTTAAAATAATATCAAGACTTAATCAGATGTAAAGAGGGATGAAAATGGCAAGATATAGAGCAAATCATGGTGTATTTCAGAGTGAAAACACGAGTTCTGATGCGCTGATGAATAAACAGTAACCAGAATGTTTGAAATTAGGTGCGTCACGACGCGTCAAAGATGCATGGAGCGCATTGTGACACACGTGATGCTCGTTGCAATGCGGAACACATTCCTAATTCACCCAGAATCTGATTTTTTATCAGGAAAGAGTCCCGGGAGCTCTTTTATAAGCACAAGTTCAACCCAAAACCTAAAAAAAGTCTCATAACATAATTTTGGAGTCCCATAGAATATAAGATTTCTTATAGCAAGACAAGAACAAATGCATCAGTGAGAGTTGGAGTTTAAAGTCAAAAACTGCAAGCTAAAGTTATTTCTTCCCTTCACTATCTACTTTATCTTTTATAAGTTCTTTCTTTTTAATAATGATATGCTTGTGTTTATTGTTTATCATGAGTAGCTAATTAATTAAATCAAGGTTTGTAATGGTTCTTGAGCATGTTTATTAATTTAATTACATGTTTTTAATTCTTTTAGGTTTGTTATTGATTATTTATTATTCTATGTGCTTGAACGCATATTTTAATTATTTTACCAATAATAAAATATTCTTGGTAAATACTTAGGATTTCGACAGAGGGAATTTGGGTTAGCCGTGATATTATTCATTGAATAGATTTCTCTGCAGGATAGATATATACCTAAAAGGCATGCGTAGCCAATTTTGGAACTTGAGCTTAATTAACTTGGTTTAATTTAATTAACATAGACATGTAGTTAATTGATTTATTATGAATATATTTACCTGGACATCAAAGAAAGCTTGTGAATGATTTAGTATTATAGGTTAATAATTAGTAACAACAACCCAATTGAATGGGAAGTACATGAACATATTGTGTGCATGCGTATGTGAAGTTGCAACTCTAGGTTCATCTTCTATAAGGTTTTCAAAGTCTGTTATTTGTGTTTTATTTAATTTCAATTAAATTTCGATAAATCAACTCTTTTTCTCAATAGTTTAGTTTACGTTGAGTAGGTTAATCTTGATATTAATAAAAGAAATATTAACTCCTTGTGGGCTCGACATCCAAATTTCAGTCACTATATTACTTGAGCAATACGTGCGATTGCGTGCTATATTTATAAAATCGCGATCAAGTTTTTGGCGCCGTTGCCGGGAACTTGATTTATTTTTCTTTATTAAAATTAGGACAACCTTACTTTCTTAGCTAGACACCCCTTATTTTTCTTTTTTATCTTTCTTTGGTTTGTATTTGATTTTCAGGTATCATGAACGACCAATAGCCTGAACTATTGGAAATAGCAACTCCAATCCTAATTCGGGACATGACGAAACTGATCATTGATGGACTCATATCTTGCATCATCCAACCACCCTTTCAGGCCAACACATGCGAAACCAAGACATATATCTAAATGATACAACAATAAGTGACTTTGGGGTGGCCTAAATGATGATCCCAACCCTCGCGTAGGTAATTTTCAGGAAATCTGCAACACATTTAATTTCAACAGAGAGGCAAAAGAAGTAGTTCGCTTGCGAGTTTTCCCCTATTCTTTGAGATATCGAGTTAAGGAATGGCTCCAGTCATTACCACCAGGATCTATCACCACATAGGCAACCTTAGCCATAAAATTCCTCGCAAAGTACTTCCTTCCATTAAGAATACCAAACCTGCATAATGACATAACCTGATTCATGCAATATGACTCAGAATCCTTATACGAGGCGTGAGAGAGATACAAGTGTTGGGGTGATTGTGGGACCCCTAGGGTTATATCGGTGCCTCGTACATGCGCAAGCAAGGAGCTTGCGCATGCTACGCAAGCATGCGCTGCAACGTAACAGCCGTGGGTTTTCAACACATATATATATATATATATATATTTTTTTTTTTAAAAAAAACTTGAACACTTTTATAAATATGTAGCATGCGCAGCTGCTTGCGCTGCAACGCAGCAACCTCGGGTTTTCAACACACAAATATATATTTTTTTAAAAAAAAACTTAAACACTTTTAAAAACACCCAAAATAATTTTAATTTTAAAACCAACCTCAACAAATGTTTCCCAACAAACTTATATATATTCTAATTATATATGTATTTCTTTGAATCAAAACACAAACCAAAACAAAATCCCACAATGAAATGACTCATGAACAATTCTAGGTCACTCAAAAGTGGTGAAGTGATTCTAGAATAGTAGTCATAGCTCCAAGCTATCTCTAGAGTTACAAACTCTAATTTTATGTTTATGTCCAACATAAATATTTTGACCTAATCACAAGCATATTGTGTTTATACTTCCAAAGAATCCAAACATAATTCATTAGCCTTATTTCAACTTCAATCTATGTTAATATTTATGAAATACATAAAATATCACTATATGTTTCACTAATGATAACTCACTAATGAATACATAGCTTTAGAGAATACCAAACTTACCTAATAAGCTTGATTCCAAGATCTAAAGTTCTTCTCATTGTTGAAAAATGTAGAGAACTTCTAAATATTCTCTAAACACTTATTTTACATAGGCTAATATATCTAATTCTTGCTTTTTCTAGCTTTGTCAAGCTTAATTAAAAACTTGCTCAAGCTTGCCTTTTATAGCTAAGCTTATGTAATTTTTAATTAATAAAAGTTCTAATAAACTTTTAGGTGGGCTTAATCCAATTTGCTTAAATATGTATAATTAGGTGTGACTAATCACCTTTGTCTACTACTTTGATTTAATCCAATTAAATCTAGACAAAGTTTAACTAATGGATTGATACATTGTCTACCACTTTGATTTAATCCAATTAAATCAAGCCAAATACACCTATTATTACATATTTTGTAATTACCAAAATATTCTCCAATGCTAGAAATATTTATGAAATTACAACAAAGCCCTTGTGTGATTTTGGATTAACCCAATTAATCCAATTGGGTCAAAGTAAATTAATGTTATCCAACAACATTTAATTATTTTAATTGATAATTATAATATCAAATATTATTTATTATCAAACATCATCAGCTACCCAAGTGCTCAACGAGTACACTTCATATCGTGGGACTCTCTATGTCCATACATGTTCGTTATATAAGCCTAGCTTATATGTACATAATTAGGCCACCTTTGAATTTTCGAAGAACATGAAGGACCATTCTGAAATATACAAGTCGAGGTCATCACATATGTTTAACAATCCCCCTGTCGTAGGATATCCGAGTTATGATTAGGAATTATAGATTATATTGTCTAGTTTCCAAGACGCACATCTCATGTCGACAAGTTCACGATTATTTACAACACATCAGAATATCATTTCTGATATATGCGATCCATCCTAAGTGATCAGTTTTGGCCAAAGTCTTAAGAATCGTGACTTACTCACATAGATGCCTAAACTCCTTAAGGTACACATATGGGCCGATAGATCCAATTTTGATATGCATTTGATTAATGAGTGCATCGGTCCACACCCAACGAACATCTAGCGGTCATACCATGAAAAATCTCTGACATATATGGCATCAAAGTGTGGAGGATCACACACAAAATCAATGTTATCCATAGTTAAAGGATCACATATGCTACTCGACTTGAGAAGATTCATATTGACGGTGGTGTGTACTTTCAACTATTAGGAATCACTTGTGAGTCATTCAGTATTAGCTCCAACGAATACCCATATGTCTATATGATCCTCCCTCGCTCATTGTACATCGGGTTTAACAATTGGAACTTTAATTCCAATGTACGACATACGCTAGTCTTATAGGTTATAGGAATTCAACTGTATTCTAAACCCAACGACTACAAATATTTAATTTAAGAATAGTTTATAAAAATAATACTATCCCAATGTCTGACCGCCTAGTTTCCAATATTACTACATGCCTATTCTAAGGCCGATGTCATTCTTAGCATATTTATATATCAATCTAATAGGCAAAATGACGTTACCATTAATAAGGTTAGAAATGAAAATGTAGTTATTTTATTAGTAAATAATAAAATATAATGTACAATGCATTATTCGGATTGGTGCTCCAAGAAACAACTCCAACAAACTCCCACTTGCTTAGTGCCAATGTAGGAACCGATTTCCTAGTGTAGCGAAAAACGCCTTAGGCATCGGGATCGACCCAGAAAAATTTTATGCCCATTCCCTTTGATGACCTAATCTGACCAGCCCTGGTATGATGTTTTACTTCTTTTTTTAAGAAAATTTCAGTCTCGGAATATCCCCTGAATAGCAGCTCAAATCTGATCTGTTGTGCACCCTAAATGAGCGAAAAACTCCCACATATCAGCTCATAATCTGCATGTGCTGTAGAACTGCTTTAGGTTTGATTTTTCTCACAAATTTAACCCCACATCACTCTTGAAATATCCTTTTATATTCCCCATTTTGCCTGGAAAAAAATAACTCTGAATGGTCTTCCGTGCTATGACTCGTTACCAACAAAAGGAAGAGTGGGCTTCACTCACAAAATAAAATCCCTAAACTCTTTAGAGATTGTAACAAACTTTTGTCACAATAGAATTTTTATTTTTTTCTTTTGTGTTTATTCTTTTCTTTCAACACTTGAGAGAAAATAAGAACAAGAGTGGCTATATTTATTCAAGAATGAATTAGGGTAAAAAGATAACATCTTTATCATTTTACACTTAGGGTTTATATTTCAAAATCAAAACAAAAAACCCTTGCTTTTCCCTTTGATAAATTCGGCCACCACTTCTTTTCCTCAACCTAATTTTGTAGCAACCAACTTAGTAATTTTCATCATAATGAAAATTAATGTAATGTTGAAAATTTGTAAATACTATTAATGTAATATTGAATTTTTTCAAATCATATCTAAAAAATCTTCATTACCATAAAAAATGATATATTAAACAATTTAATATATACATTTAATTAAATGATTATCTTATAATCATTTATTTAATTAAAACCTTATATTAAATATAATTTAAAGTTACATGTGTGACAAAATATATTATTAATCTCATTAATAATAATATATGTATGTGAGTATATAATTGGAATATCCAATTATATTTAATTAGCTACAGTATATCGAGTTAGCACGAGGACTAAATGGACATATGATTCCGAGCTCCAATAATCTCGGAATATTAATTAAACTCTTTAATTAAATATTCTGAATTATTAACTTCGAGTTATTCCACTGAAAACCCAAAGCTGCACTCTTGTTGCCGTAAATGGATAATATATACCGAACTACATCAGTGTCCATCGATATAGTCATTAAATAAAGATTGGTCATTCACCAGTTTCTCATAATTACAGCAGGGTCATAATGTCTGTTATAACCCTATAATTATTTTTTTACCTTAAGTTCCATTGATTCTCTAATGAACAATTTATTCATAACTATTATGAATACTAATATTTCTATTCGCAATAGAAAGACTTGAGCGCTCTAATCATTCAAGTACTGAATCAACCCTTAGGGAATATACTCCTCTACTTCCCGTAAAAAAGGAGTGAACTCCATATCTATTTTAACATCCATAGCTACACACCAAATCATGTCCCCAAAGTACATAGCTATTGGTCAGGATTGCTACACCAACCTCACCTTTGTAAATCAAAGAACATAGCCTCCCATGCAGGAGTTCGCAGTACACTCAGGATTCAGATAAATCCATATATGACAATTTAGTAGATTGAAATGAATTTCTTTATTTAACAGATATTATAGTAAATTCATTTCTATTTGGGTCCAATCATATATGATCACATCATATAAGGTTCCTTCATTCTCATGTCACCACATGGATGATCCCGGATCAAGGTCTCCATATAGTTATAGAATAGACCATAGCTATAGATAAACCACAAACAAAATACCCACTTTGTTCCTCTCTATGGACTATTTTAGATTACTAATTTCAGACTTAAATCCTCTTATGTATGACATTCATACAGTAAGTCTGAAGGTACATGAGTAATCAAGGTTAAACATTATAATTTACAATATGTGATTTAAATCAAATATTTTGATAAATAAATAATGCATTTTTATTTCAAAACAAATAATTTCCTTTATATTGCATTAAGCTCTATGACATATATCCCAACAGCCAATCCGAATGGAATCGAAGTCCCATCTCATCCACATGATTATCGAATAACTGAGGAGGTAAGAACTTAGTAAGCGGGTCTGCTATGTTGCATAGTCATTGAGCATTGTCATTGAGCCTTCAAGAACAATATGTCTTTTCATTCAATAATCTATCTAATCACATGATATTTCATTTCCACGTGTTTAGAATTGGAATGCGCTCTCGCCTTCTTAGCCTGCCTAATGGCTCCGCTATTATCACAGTATAGTGGGATCAGATTCGCAATACTAGGCACAATGCAAATTTCTGTGATAAAATTTCTAATCCGATCAGCTTCTTTAGAAGCTTCCGAAGCCATTATAAATCCCACTTTAGTGATGGAATCAGTTATTGAGCCTTGCTTTGAACATCAGCAACTAATCATAGTGGCATTAAGGGTAAATATGTATCTAGATGTAGAATTTTTATCATCCAGATCTCCCAGGAAGTCAGAGTCTGTATAACCCTTAAGTTGTAGCTCATCTTCTCTATAAATTAGAAAGTTATCCTTAGTACCTGTAAGATATTTCAGGATATATTTCACGGTTGTCCAATAATCATTACCCTGATCAGATTGATATTGGTTAGTAATACTAACGCCGAAACTGATATCAGGTCTAATACATAGCATAACATAGATAATGCTTCCAATACAAGAAGCATATGACAAGTTAGACATTTTAAAACTCTCTTCCTCAGTCTGAGGTGTCATTTTCTTCGAAAGATGTATGTCATATAGAAAAGGTACATTTACTGCCTTACAGTTGGTAAAATCGTACATTTCTAATATTTTATCTAAGTACGTGGATTGAGAAAACCCTATAAGCTTCCTTACTCTATCCCGGTAGAGCCTTATACCTAGTAAATAGGAACCTTTAGCCATGTCATTCATGGAGAAGTTCTTGTAGAGGTAGGCTTTCACACTTTGCATTAATCCTATATAATTTCTAATGATAAAGATATCGTCTACATACAATACAAGGAATACTATCATGATCCCACTAACTTTCTTATAAACACACGATTCTTCCTCGTTCTTGATGAATCCAAATAATCTAATTATCTCATCAAAATGACGATTCCGGCTTCAGAATGCTTCTTTAAGTCCATAAATGGACTTCTTGAGCTTACAAACCAAGTTTGAAGTGTGACTGGATATAAAACCTTCAAGTTGTTCCATATAGATATCCTCATTGAGGAATCCATTTAGTAAAGCGGTTTTCACATCCATCTGTTATATCTCATAATCGTGATATAAAACAATGGTTAAAAGAATCCTAATGGATATTAACATGGCTACTGGTGAAAATGTTTACTCATAGTTAATCTTAGGACGTTGAGTATAACATTTCGCTACTAGTGAGGCCTTAAAGGTTTTCACCTTTCCATCGGGTCCTAGCTACCTTTTATAAACTCATTTACAACCAATATGTTTATCACTTTTAGGAAGTTCAACCAAGTCCCAGACTTGATTGTCATGCATAGAATCCATCCCAAATTTCATGGTTTCCTGACATTTTCCTGAATCGATATCCAATATCGTCTGTTTATACATAGTCGGATATATTTCCTTAAAGAGGAGAACATCAAGGCTCACATCAAATGTTCAAAATAATCTCTCAGGAGGCCTTGATATTCTATTCGACCTACGCAGAACCCGTGTTGTAGATCCTTCACCTTGTAAGATCTATGGTTCCATCTCAAGTTCCTTAATGTTGAGATCAAAATTATCGAGTTCAATCTTTCTATAATTCCCACTTTCTCACAAAATATCATTTTAAAAAAATTATGGCATATCGAGCAACACATACATTTCGTTGCTCAGAATCGTAGAATTGGTATCCCAAAGAATTTTTAGGATATCCAATGAACCTATATATATACCCAATGGGTATTAATATATCCCGCTGTGCAACCCTAACATATGTTGGACAACCCTAAATATTTAAATATCTAAGACTTGGATTTTTACCGTACCATATAAGATATGATGTCATAGAAATAGGTTTTGATGGAACTCTATTAAATATTTGGGCGGCAGAAAGTAAAGCGTAACCCCAAAGGTAATATGGAAGATCTGTATAGCTCATCATAGATCATACCGTATCCAATAAAGTATGATTTCTTCGCTCAATAGAACCATTTATTGAGGAGTTCCTGGTGGACTATTGTAATACCCTGCCAGAGGTAGGATGCTACCGGCAGTCTTTAGACCGAAAATTGGGATGTGAGTGGTAGAAAGTTCCAATTCGTGTGGTAGAGGGAAATAGATGAAAAGAAACAACAAAATGAATAAAAGGAAAAAAAACGTAAAGGAAAGTGTGGTCAACGTTTTTCCTTCTCAATTAATTTTCTTTTATTAATTCACTTTATTACATCACCCACTCTAAAATATCTAAGCATAAAAATAATACTTGGGTACAATTTAGTATCCACCAAATCTCTTATCTAACATTTCAAGCATTCACTTCATACTTTAATCCAAAAAAATTTATCATAACTATAAAATTGCAATCTTAGGGAATTCCAATAATTAATTTACTTAAGTCGGGAATAATCTCTTTTGTCGCTAGATAATTTTGTAAAAAACAAATCGAATGATTATTCCGTGGGTTATTACATTATACCCCATTCAAATAAAATTCGTCCTCGAATTTAAAAAGATAGTATAAAATAAAAATAAGGAGATAGCTTACTAACCGGAATCAAATAGGTGTGAATATTGCGAATGCATAAGTTCTTCAGGTTCCCACGTCGCTTCACGATCACTATGATTTCGCCACACAACCTTTATTGATGGTACACTCTTAGAGCGAAGCTTCCTCATATCTATGTCAATAATGGCCACCAATTATTCTGGATATGTTAGATCTTGTTGCAAGTCCAACACCTGTTGTTCCAAAATATGGGACTCATCGGGAATGTACTTTCTGAGCATTGACATATGGAATACAAGATGTACCTTGTCCATAGCAGGCGGTAACGCAAGCTCATAAGCCTCTCACATACTTTCCTTAAGATTTGGAATAGCCCAATATACCGTGGGCTTAATTTCCTTTTTTTTTACCAAAGTGCACACTCTCTTTAAATGGGGAAACCTTTAAAAACGCATAGTCTCCAATCTGAAACTCAAGTTCTCTCCGCCTGTGATTCGCATAAGACTTTTGTCTACTTTGTGTAGTCTTTAAACTTTCATTAATACACTTTAACCTTTCTATTGAATCTTATATTAGATATAGACCCAATAATTTGGTTTCTCTAACCTTAAACTATCCGACGGGAGACCGACACCTACGCCCATACAGGGCCTCAAAGGGCGCAATTTGAATACTAGAATGATAACTATTATTATAAGTGAATTCAATCAATGACAGGTACCTATCCCAACTTCCCTCAAAGTCCAAAGTGCAGGCCCTCAGTATATCCTCCAAGGTCTGGATGGTACGCCCAGACTGGCCATCTGTCTGAGGTGAAAAGTCATGCTGAACCGTAGCTGAAAACTGAGAGCCTATTGGAAAGACTTTCAGAACTTCGAGGTAAATTATGTACCTCGATCAGATATAATTGAAATGGGTACACCATGCAAGGACATAATATTATCTAGGTAAATCTGGGCATACTGAGACACCGAGTATGTGGTTTTTACCAGAAGAAAATGTGCCGATTTCCTCAGTCTTTCCACAATCACCCAAATCGAGTCAAACTTCTGTGTCCGTGGAAGACCTGTAACAAAATTCATGGTGATTTTATCCCACTTCTATTCTGAAATTTTAAACCTTGAAATGTACACACAGGTTTCTGATGCTCCGCTTTCACTTGTTGATAAGTGAGGCATTTAGATACAAATTCTGCCACATCCCTCTGTTGGAGTTGGTGCTTGGAGTGCCAATCTGAATAATGTATTATACATTTTATTATTTATTAATAAAATAACTACATTTTCATTTCATTTTTTATTAATGTTATTATCATTATGCGTATTAGATTGATGTATAAATATGCTAAGAATGACATCAACCTTAGAATAGTCTTATAGTAATACTGGACACTAGATGGTCCGTCATTGAGATAAGTAATACTATTGTAAACTATTCTTAAAGTAATATTCCTAGTCGTTGGTTTTGGAATACGGTAGAATTCTTATAACCTAGAAGACTAGCACATGTCAAATATTGGAATTGGAGTTCCAATGGTTTAAACCCGATGTACCATGAGCTTTGGAAGCTTGTATAGACGTGTGGGTATTGTTGGTGTAACATTCCCCTTTCGGATATGCTACCGGCATGGAATAAGCCATCCTATCCCCTTGAGCCTCTTACTCACTGGCTATATACATCGCTAATAACTCATCTCAAATATAGACTCATGCGTAGGGACCTTTGCACAACTCATTAACATGAATGAAACTTAAAACTCATAACTGTTTACTCATTAATGTTTCTCTATACTACTATGTTCATAGACACTTGTAACTCATCACATGACTCATATATTTCTAATATCTGAATTACAACTTTACTTGACTCTGACTGTGCTGAAACGTTGTACACGACCTGGTGGACCAACACCCTAGTGACTGCAATCAGTATCCATCCTCTCGAACTCGTCCTTCGGGTAAACCTGCAAAACAAAAACATTGGGAGTGGAAGGTTTAGATTGTTTGAATGACCTAATGAGTGGACAGTTCAAAAGAGGAATTGAAATGCTTTTGAAAATCTGTTGCTCTAAAACCAAAGTCATCTCAGGAAATCAATCTTTCTTGAAATCTCTTTACTTATTTGAAAACAATTTTCTTTCTGGAAAACTTATCTGAAAACTGCTTTTGGTATGTTAAACTCTAAGTTTCGCTTAAAATTGATTCTCTTGAAAAATCTTTTATAAACCATCATTCCAAAAACCATGTTTCTGAGTATCTGTAGAAAACTTGACGTATGGGGGCGTTACGTATCGCAGTCCCCCATACGCCTAAACTAGTGGTCTTGCGGTATTACGTATCCCCGTATCCTAAGCAACTGAACTGGAGCCACATGTGTAAATCCATGCTATTGGAGTGTTACGTATCGCCATCCCCCAATGCATGCCACTGTTCTATCCCCAAATCTAGGGTCTAGGGATGTTACCCATCGCCGTCCTCTAGCCATGAAATCTAGGATCTAGATCGTTACGTATCGCCATCCCCTAATCATGCTTTACATGTATACATGTCATTCCATCAATTCTAGTAACCGTCAATTCTATATCTGAGTCAAGTTACAATTGAGGTGAGTTTTTCCCCCGTGACTCCAAAGATCACAAAATCATGCTTTATAAAACATTACTTTCTAAAACATTGCTATAAACATTTTTATTCATAAAAATATCTGAGATAAACTTGGCTAAAGCCCTAAATATGGAAAAATAAGTCTCAATTCAAGAACATAAGGTAAATACAACTTTGAAAAGAAAAAATCCCCTCACATATTTGGAACTTGCTGGTGACGCCTTGCGACAGTGGCGGAACCGCATCTTCTGGTGATAATCTAGAATTAACAAAATTCGTTAGTACCAAAGTTGCGAATTATATCCTTACTTAACAAAATTTATTCGCTATTCATGATAACGTATCCTTGCAATATTACTAATATTTAGGGTGGTCTAATAATTTTTACTACGCTCGTTTAAGGATCTCACAAGCTACTTCGTAAAACTCTATATTATGCCCTCTTTCCAGAAAATTTAAGTGCACTAATACTGAATTTGAAAATTCAGTGCGCTCAATCGGGGTTGAATTTGCAGCTGAAATTTAAATAAAATACTCGCTTATAAGTCTATTTTATTTTAGACATTACGGATCATGATTTTGATTCCTATAACTCAAGTTATAAAATTTTCTTTATGCTATGTTCTGTTAACACATAACCAGTGGACTACTACAGTGTCGCCAGATTTAAAAATTCAGTGCGACTTCGTCTTAAGTCTAAAAATTCTGATTTTTTGATATGTTAATCAAAATAATGTCTAGATCACTAAAATTTTACGGTTTGTTAATTGGATGTCTGAAACTCAAGTAATAAGAACATTACCGAGACTTGTCCAAGATGTCCTGTAAACTGACTTCACTGTTTAAGTTGCGAGTTTTGCCGCTCTTCCGATTTTATTCACCTTAGCCATATTCTTCAGAGTTCCTAGTTTCTATAACATATGTTTTTTCATGTCAAATTTATTCGAATAATTATTTTGGTTCATTGGAATATTTCGTCGAACAATTGGTGTGCAAAATGCCCAAATTCAACCAATTTTTTTTCAGGTTTCAATTTCTTGACCATTTCCAATAAATTATAAAATTTTAATACATCTTATTCACTCTCTAATCATTTATATTCAGCCTAAAAATTACCAAAATTCAGTCTCTAAAACCTCCATGGCTGAATTCTATCCTTTATTAATATCAAAATTTTTGCAACACTACTCAAGCAATTCAACACTAACACACTTCCATCATCACTATTTTTACATTTCTATCATCAAACAATATCCAACCCTCATCAATCCTATTTCAACTATATTACCTAGGGTTTCCATAATTTGGGTATTTACAAAAAGAAACTCAATCCATGCTCAATGCTATCAAGACACCCTCTAAAATGCATGCTAACAATACTTCCAATGCAAATTAAGCAAATCCAAACTCTAGGGTATGCAAGATACGAATTTGGGGATTTGATTGCATTGCCCAAAATTGAAAATTAATGAAAGAGAGATTGTTAGAAACTTACTTGCACGAAAGAATTCTTGGCATCATCAATTTTTCCTTCTCCATTGGGATGAGAAAATAGAGAAAGTTTTTGATTAATTTGGGTCCAAATTCATGCCTTAAAGGAGAAGAGGAGATGATGAATAGTGTTTGCTATTTATAATGCAAAGGGCTGATTGTTGTTTGCATATGAGTGGTCCAAACCTTGCTACATCACCTAATTCTAGTTAATTCCCGAATTTTACTATAGTAGTCATGAAATTTATGATTTTTGACCTATTTCTGATTCGAATTTGGAAAAATATCCAATACAGAAGTTGTAGGACTCGCTATTAGATTTCTAACGATATAAAATGCATAAAAATCAGAGATCTTATAAGAACATTATGGCCCAAATACTAAGGGTCATTCGAAGTGGAATCGAAAGTCAATTTCATATTGGAACTGAAAAAGACACCTCAAATGTCCGAAATATAATTCCACGAGTGCATACGTACTTGAACATGATTTATATCATGTATCAAGCCACCTAGAACATAGAATTCATCGAAAATATCTGGGTGTTATATTTTCTCCCTCCTTAAATAGGATTCGTCCTCGAATCCTCTTTAAGATTGAAACTCTGGAATTTGTCTAGGATTGCAATTCCTTTACACTGAATAAGTTACCACAAGTCATAGTATTCACACGCTAACTTCTAAGCCACCAACTTTCAACTGACTACATTCTCATTACCAACTCTGCTTCATCATTTATATCATATTATTTTCTGACGGCATTTCGTACGCTGTCAGTATGTCACATGATGATGTGATTGTCATGATGGACCTTGTATAACTGGGGCTACAGTCTAATTGTCTGCGTGAACTCTTATTCTAGTGTAACCTATTCTGTATTATTTGGGTTCAATTCGATTCAATAACTAAGATTCGTCAAGTTGATTGTTTACCATTTGGCTAGTACGTATACATTATTCTTCTTATTATCTTAATAGTTGCTTCATGCTTGATTTCTCTTATCACGCTTACACATACTATTCCAAGGTTCGTGGGTTCTAATGAATTCTTGATTGAGAGGCAATTCCTCGTCCTTACTTCATCCAATCTATGTGGAGTACTCTACACTATCATCATACTTTAACTATTGTGATGCATCAAAGAAATCCCATTTATAGACTTCTAGTGATGCTCAACATTCTTTGCCTCAATCGATTTCTTCTTAACTGCCGACAGGGAATAGGCCGTCCTATCCCCCTGAGCCTCTAACTCGCTGACTATATATATTTCGTAGAGATTGTGAATAGTTATTACTGTTATTTGTCTAAGTTCAGTGATGGACTAGTTAGGTGTCTATACACTTACTGGGGTTGAGGCTACTGGAAAAAAGAGTTATCATTCATTTTGTTGGGATCTACATCGATTTCTCCATACCTTAGGGTTCCACAACTCTTATCAACTATCTTGAGGTTTCCATTACATTACCATATAAGCTACGTTATCCATGTTACTGTATGTACTGATCTTCCTTGTTACTTCCCGTATCCTTCTTTATTATTTCCATATCATATCTCTTGGATTTAAGTCGTGCTGCTGAGACTAGCAGTGGTTCATTTTTATGGGATACTTCCTAGATCTATGCCCTCTGCTCTTGCTATAGGCTATAATTATGCCATTTAATCTTACTTGTTCGTGCTAGTATTCTTGTTAACTCCTGGGTACCTTCAATCTCATAGATTTGTCTTTTTAAACTTACACAGATTTCTACTAGCATTGGTATGCTCTAACGGTTCTTACTGGTGCAACAAATTTTTCAATCTTGTTTTATGTCAAGTTCTTTTTTTTTCTAGCCCTAGAAGCCTCATTGGCCTTTCCTGGGTGAACCATCTCTCAAGGTTCGCTATCTTTTGTTGGACAGTTATGACCCATAGCATCACTATTTGTACAGATCATGGTGTTGTTGTACAAAATAACTATGTAACAAAGGAAATTGCTCTTCTGTCATTTGTGATTATATCACCAAGATGTATAAATGATAGAAGGTCCATATGATTAGTCTCGGATTGATAAGATATGAGACAGTATCAATCCACGAAGGTTTAATCATTAAATATCCCTAGTCGTAGTATTATTGAGATTGGACATCGATAATGCAGAATAGACTAGTATTACACTTGTGCGCGTTGTGAGGGCATAACGTCATAGTTCTCATATATTTGGGTATAGGATACTCATGCAAGTGTAATAGGAGGTTGTGTTTTACCGATGGTACGGAAAACAGCTTCGCTCTGGATAGACCCCTCAAAATTCCATTGGTAGTATGACTATGTGTCTATGGAAGTCCGAATCAGGGTAGATGTATTTGGTCTTAACTTGAGACTTGCACCGCTAATACTTGCGACAATCAATACACTTTAGTTTTGGTCGTCCAGGGCTTTAACAGGTTCTGTGTACGCCTCTTCTGGGTATATTGAGAATCATAGTGTATTGGGTGTGATGTCGAGATGGAAGTATCACTCTAGTCATAGTGGAGATGATGATCACGTATGATACAGAACTGGTTCTCTTATGTAATGCAGTCATCAGGATAATATGACTAGGTCATGATTATCCGATTATAGAGACTAGTTACCAGAGATCCGATATATGCTTCGTACGGGGCATACACATTTCCAGCCTCAGGCCTTGCACGTGACATCCGATACTGGATCGTAATACGCAATACTACGTATACTACGCCTGATATAGATCACATATTCCAGTAAGAATATTTATGGAGAATTGGGTAGGCATGGCACTTTGCTAGAAACCAACCTTGTCTTGTAAATCGTAAAAATATAGTACTAGGTACATACGTATTCGGATAGTCCGACGACCGAATTTACTGCCAACATATCCGGGGATCTCATGGGTCGCTTCCCGAAGATTCACCGATGATGTATGACTCGCACTTTATTAATCTGGGATTAATTAAAAGAGAGAGAAAATTAATCTGGGATTAATTGCGAAGATATTTTATCTGGGATAAAATATCATTTAAGAGAGAACGATTAATTTGGAATTAATCGATAAAATAATATATTCGATATATTATACGAAATTGGTTTTCGACGCGGAATTAAAATTAGATTTTAATTCGGGCGAACAAGTTAATTTAGAATTAATTCGTTAGCGACGTGAATAGTGATTTTGCTAGGCATAATTATTTAATTACGTCGCAACGGAAAATTCATTAATTTGGAATTAGCGAACCCGAGCCCGAGAGTGTTTGCGGTCGCACTCGCATTTCAAATTCAAGTGCGGCCCACAAGTCATATCAAGCGTCAAATCACTAGTCAATCAATTGATGTGATGTCTAGTCACTTTGAGTGATATGACAACTTGTCATTGTGATTGATGGTGGTAGTTGGCAAAGCTTTAATGCCTTTGACTTTTTGAAATTCAAATTTTTGGTATATGTTTTAATTGATTTTGGAAATCAATTATCTTACACACAAAACCAACTTCTTCTCTCTCACTCTCATCTCTCTCACGACCAAGGGGCTTTTCTTCTCCATTTTTTTCTGGTTTCACCGTGAATTGAAGGAGAAGCAATAGGAAATTTTACGGCAAAATTTCCGGAGTGGTACCACGCTTTAGGAGTCTTGCGAAGGTGATAGGGAACCGCACTTGTGAGCTTGGAATCACAACACAAAGCTTGGAGCTTGGTGGATCATCCATGGCCGAATTTTGGAAGACAAATCTGCCCACTGCCGTGAGCTTCATAGAGGAGGAAAAGAGTTTTTGTTGCTCAACGCATCGCTCAACCGATCATTGTAAGTATTCCGCAACTTCCTTGTTGTATTCGCACATGGTTTTATTGCTTGATTTGATCCCGAGACCTTAGAGAAACCCAGCAATGGTATCAGAGCCGAAGTTGAGCATGTAACTTAAATTTAGGGTAAAATTGGGTAAATTGTATTTGAGCATGCTTTGATAAAATTACTTGATTGAGTATGCTTAAATGATGTTTAATTGAAGTTGTATAGTATCAATTTCATGAAAAGTTGATTGGATCAATTTTTGCCCAAATCTTAGGCTTGGCCGAGAGTTTCAATGCCCTATATCATGGTGATTTTTTGATTTTTGATTCATTGGATGAGTTGAAATCAATTGGGAATTTTTGATTTGAGAATTAATTGGATTGAATTTGAAATTGGACTAAATTCCCTAAAATGCCGAGACAAAGAAAGCATGGGAAATGACTTGATTTTTGATTAAAATGTGTTGGACATGTTTTGATGATATTGAGCATAATTAATTGTACAAATTTGTGTTTTAGAAATATTAATTTGGGTAATTAATTATGACATACACTTTGGTTAATTAAGTTATGAAATTTGGAATTTGGTAATTTAATTAATTGGGCCTATTTTGGAAATTGGGCTTGAAATGTTGTAATTGGGCTTAAATGGGCTTGGTTGTACCAAGATTGGTTTAGGGAAATTGGTTGGATCCAATTGGGCCCAAAACCATATCCATAAAGTCCAAATATGACTTAATGGACCTTTAATTTTTAATTGGGCCTAATGGGCTTAAATTGGTTTCTTGGCATATAAGGGTGATTCCTTAAATGGGCTTTGGTATTTGAGTTTGACCCATATTGACCAAAAATCCATGCCTTAAGAAATTAATTGAAAGCCCATTGGACTTTAAATTAAATTAACATTGGATGTTAATCGGGCTTTGAGACCCGTAACGATTAGATTTGGAATCTAAGTCGTAAAGGTACTTTAAAAAGTGTAATATTTAATTTGAAATTAAATAAATGAATTAGTATTAAATACAAATTAAATTGGATTTAATGTTGTAGTTTAATTTAATTCAAGAATTCGTACTTTGAGTACTTATTCGCAAAAGGAGCCGGATTCGCGCAAAATCAAATCGTTGTTTGAACATTGGATGGTCATTAATATTAGATGGTTATTTGAATACATGGTTGCGATGTATGAATAATGTATATCGGATGGATATTAGATGGGTAGGGCAATTTTGGAAATTATTGTAATAAATTTAGAATTTATTAAATTGGACCTGCGTGTCCAGCCTAGATGCACCTGAAGGAATAAAACCCATAGGCTGCAAGTGGATTTACAAGCGTAAAACTGATGCAGAAGGCAACATCCAAACCTATAAGGCTAGGTTGGTGGCGAAAGATTATAGAAAAATCCAAGGACTATGAGGAAACCTTCTCGCCTGTTGCAATGATAAAGTCCATTCGAATTTTACTGGCACTAGCTGCACACTTTGATTATGAGATTTGGCAGATGGATGTCAAAACAGCTTTCCTTAATAGGAACCTCCTAGTGGAAGTCTATATGACACAACCTTAGGGGTTTGCATCTAAGGATGATCATAATAAAGTATGCAAGTTTAAACGATCCATTTATGGACTCAAGCAAGCCTCCAGAAGATGGAATATTCAATTTGATGAGACAATCAAAGAATTTGACTTCATCAAAAATGTAGACGAGCCTTGTGTTTACAGGAAAAATAGTGGGAGTGCTGTTGTATTTCTTGTATTATATGTTGATGATATATTAATCATCGGGAATGATATTCCCATGATGCAAGCCACCAAGCAATGGTTATCTCAGAATTTCTCCATGAAGGATTTGGGAGAAGAAGCCTACATCCTCGGCATTAAGATCTACCACGATAGATCTAAGAGGTTTTTATGACTTTCTCAATCTACGTACATAGATAAAGTTTTGAAAAGATTCAAAATGGAAGATTCTAAAAGAGGTAATTTACCTACTTGTCATGGAATCAAATTATCTAAGGAGCAATGTCCACATACTCCTTCAGATAGAGAGCGTATGAGTAGGATCCCTTATGCATCAGCAATAGGATCGATCATGTATGCCATGCTATGTACAAGACCTAATGTCTCTTATGCTCTTAGCATAACGAGCAGGTATCAGGCAAATCCTGGTGAGCAACACTGGGCAGCTGTCAAAATAATCCTCAAGTATCTGAGAAGAACTAAGGATATGTTTTTGAAATACGAAGATTGTTCTGAGATGAAAGTCATTGATTACTGTGATGCGAGCTTTCAGACCGATAAGGATGACAACAGATCGCAAACAGGATATCTGTTTACTTTGAATGGCGGTGCTGTCAATTGGAAAAGCTCAAAGCAGTCAACTACAGTGGACTCCACCACTGAAGCCGAGTATATTGCAGCATTTGAGGCAGCTAAAAAAGCAGTCTGTATAAATAAGTGTTGGACAATTATGACCCATAGCGTCACTATTTGTAAAAGACATTGTGGTTTTTTGTACAAATTAACTATGTGACAATGGAAATTGCATTTTATCATTTTGTAATTTGATTACTTAAATATATAAATGATAAAAGTCTTTATGATTAGTTTCGGATTATAAGATATGAGACAATATCAATCCATAAAGGTTTAATCATTAAATATCCCTAGTCGTAGTATTATCGAGACTGGACATCAATAATGCGGAATAGACTAGTATTGCACTTGTGCGTGTTATAGAAGTGTAACAGCATAGTTCTCATATATTTAAGTATTGGATACTTATGCAAGTGTGATAGGAGGTTGTGTTTACAGATGGTACGGAAATAGCTTCGCTCTGGATAGACCCCTCAGAGTCCCATTGGTAGTATGACTATGTGACCGGCGTAAACACACACGTATAACGCAAGCGTACGTATCGTTCAAGTAGTATAAAAAGTATCGATCCCACGAGGACTTAATACCTAAGTTATTAATTTTATGAGGTTAAATGATTACTAGTATCTAACATGTTGTTTAACTGATTTGAAATAGCGACGATTCTAAATTTAAAGACAATAAAATAAAATTGTTTGAAGGTAGATTTTAAGAAAATTCAATATTAAAACTATCTAGGGTTGTGATTTATTCCAATATTATTTAAAGATAAAGTGGTTATATTATAATTGGGTAAAATATTGATTTATTAACCTGGAACACCAATTTATGTAAAAGCCTCTTCCGATGGTCAATTACAAATACCTAGTATAATCTAATTGAACCATATGCCTATGTCAACCAAACTACCTAGATTCATTAAGATTAAGTTCCAATTATGGCTACCCTCGCCCGACAGGTATATTCCTATCCTGTAAGGAAATCTATTGAAAGGGTTATCTATCCTTAAGGAAGATCGTGGGCTGTTGAGTCTAAGGTCTTAAACTTAAAATCCCTATGTCTAGTTCATTTTAAGTTTACCTAATCAATTTAATTAATGGCCAGTTAATTAAAGAGCATTAAGATTAAGACTCAATAAATAAATCTTTATATTACCCAAATTATAATCTAACCCTTATAAGCCCGTGATATTGGATTTCATCACAACCCTAGATACTAACTTAGTTATGACACATAGCTAGGGCTAGTAAGAACTTAAAAGTAAAAACCATAAAGTAACAGTGCTGAAAAGTAATTGCAGTAAAGTAAAAGCTTAAAAGTAAAATAAAATAAAATGCTAAGGTAAAAGGAATTACTTTTACTACTACTTATTTAGATATCTCCCAGTAAAATAATATATAAACTTGTAATATATTTTACCAACCGACCAATCTGGCGGTATCCTGATTAAATCAAATTAAGTCCAACCATCCATATAGGTGGTAATATTTGTCCATAATCCAGCCATAAAGGCGGTACCAAAATAAATTTACCAACCGACCAGTCTGGCGGTATCCTTGATTAATCAGGTTCAAACCAACAGAAAATAAATTTACCAACCGACCAATATAGCGGTTTCCTTGATTAGTTAGGTTTAAACCAGATTAAATAAATTTGCCAACCGACCAATATAGCGGTATCCCTTTTATTAATCAGTATTTTAAATAGTAAATATATCATTTTTAAGGGAGATTAATCTAAATAGCAATAGTAAAATAATTACCTTTCACCTTAGCATAGGGAAGTTACCTCCTCATAGTGAATAGTAAAAACTATAAAAAGTAAAGAAAGTAAATTACTATTATTACAAAAAGTAATTAAAATTATTACAAAAGTAAAAAAATTAAAAACTAAAATATTCTAGAGAGAGAAACTCTCGCTTTACACGGATTAGAAGAGAGAGAATGGTACACTGAAATCTGAAATTTCGCGCTCTATTTATAGGTAAAATTTTACTGTTCGGGCGTCGCGACGCCAAAGCCCTCAGCGTCGCGACGCTGGATTTTGTCGACGTGGCACGATGAGGAGGCGACACGTAGCAAGGCGGCTGACTGTTTAGAGCGACACGTGTCATGGCGGCTAAAACTCAATTATTATGCTGACGTCATTGGTGACGTGTCACTGTTCATGACGTCATTGGTGACGTCATGATGATGTGGCGTGCGCACGTTATCGGATCTTCTGTGGTGGTGACACGTGTCACGGCGCATGTTAGCAAAGTCAAACTTCTCAAATTCTGATCCGTTGACCCGGCGCATGTTAGCAGATTCGGCGCATTCTGGGCGGCGTGACGCGGAAGTACTGGGCGTCGCGACGCGAAAGAGACGAAAATATTCCTGTTGACGCATTTTTGTCCGGTTTTGCCTCAAATTGCCTCCAGTGCTTTCCAAACTTTATTTATCTGCAAAATAACAACAAAACAAATCAAAACGTTCACAAAACTCAAGAAACTATACAAAATATTAAGTTTAATGAGTGGGAAATAGTGATATAAATACCACTCATCACACCCCCAAACCTAACATTTTGCTAGTCCTCGAGCAAAATACAGAATAAAATAACATAATAAAATTTAACTAAGCCATTTTCGTAGGGATCACGGTTGCATTTAGCATATGCAACAAGCCTTTAAACCCCTAGGTGTCCCTAGTGGACGAGTGTAGTCTCGTGAGGGTTTACAGCAATGATACCCACAAACATTTTACAAAAGTAAAAAGGGAGTAAAACTAATGCACACAAAAGCAAAAAGACAAGCGAAAAGAGAATGAAGAAAGTTAGTGACTAATCAGGTGAAACTTCTACTACAAGTTAATAGTTGTTTTGTTTCTTTCTAAATTACTAAATAAGTAAATTCTCCGATTATTTTTATCATTCTTCATATACACAATCAACAAAATATTAATCAACTCATTTTTGCCCACATCAGTCATAAGTGCAGTTGATAAGAGAGCAATATTTTTGTCCTAAAGTTCTATTAGAATTCACACCTTTTTGTAGCAATGGAATAATTTTTCTCATTTTCTGATTTTTTCTTTGCTTTTTCTGAATTTTGACTTTTTATTTATATACAATACCTTCCGTCTATGTAGCGAGCTTTGGGTCGGTGGCTCCCAAACCAGTTGGCTTTAGGGCACCAGGTGTTGAGACACCCCTACGAACTTAATTACTCAGACTTCAGATATAAATATATATATATTTTTTTGTAGCATCTTCTTCGATCCATGTAGCGAGCTTTGGGCCAATGACTCCCAAACCAGTTGGTTTTAGGGCACTAGGTGTTAAAACACCCTTACAGACTTAATAACCCGGATCTTAGATACTTTATTTTTAACATCAGAATTTTTTTTTTTTTTTTTTTTTTATTCCATCACTTTTTGAGATGCTTCCTCCAATTGAACTAGAGCACTGAATATTACAAACTTTTCAATTACAGCTCATGTCCGTATGTTCCATATAAGTTCATAATACCTGCCAACTAAGCATATGAAGATCCATTTTAGTCAGTATTATGGAGAATTCACAAATTAAATAATAAAAGGAGATCAACAAAAATTAACTTGTTTCGAAATAGGTTTAAGATACGTCTCAGGAGCGGAAATTCCTTACTCGGCTATCTTTTACCAATTCCACCTTTTAGTCAAAATAAAAACACAAAAAATGCAAAATATTTTTGTAATTTTTGAAAATTTTCCAATTTTTTTGTATTTTTCGAAAAATTTTGGACTAAAAATAAAAACACAAAACAAACAAGTACTATTAACTATACCTCACCCCCAAACCTAAATGAGACATTGTCCCCAATGTCTTAAACAGTAAAAGGAGAGTTTAGAAAATAATACCTGGTTAGCTGAAATTCTATAGGAAATTAAAGGTTAAGATCCAGATTAATTCGACGCCTCTTACCACGATCGTCCTCGGACCATTTTATCTTTGAAAGGAGAGGGTCAACTTGAGGTTCATAGGCTATGAGTTGGTCAATTAGATCCGGAGCAAGTCTGGCAGTGAAGAGGAGTTCTTTCATAGGTTTTGACACGAACCCATTTCTCCGAGCATCATCAAGAAACACACAAAGAAAATCATAAAATCCATCAACGTTAAGCAGTCCAAGTGGTTTCTGGTGTATGTTCAGGTTCGCCCAAGATAGAACTATAAAAATTTCTTCAATGTACCCAAGACACCTGGCAAAGCAATAAAAGCATCAGCACGGTTAATCATTTCTACCAGTCGTTCAGACATACCTGGCACGATCAGTTCCTCTCCGTTTGATGATCCAATAAGATTTGCCTCTGCCAAAGGTTTTGGGATGATTCCTAAAACATTACTGCCTCCTTCCTGTACGCCTTTGAAACGATTCCCATAAGTCCAAGATTTCCTCCGCCATATATTAAGTGCATATTCCTTGCAGCTAAGACTCGACCCAACTCCTGTGCTGCTTCTACGTATTGTGGTTTAGTACCAACAGTACTACCGCAAAACACACAGATGTTCTCAACTCGTCTTCTTGAAGTGGCTTCCATTTTTTATGTATTTCTTTTTCTCAAATCAGGATGCATTCAAAAGTGCAATGATGAGTTGAATTTATACCTCAAAAGGGTGAGTAAAACACAAGTATCTTCCAAAGGACGATTAGTAGCAAAATAGTAAAATAGATCATGATAGTCAAAAAGGTCTGGATCCTGTCGGAGAAAATAAAAAAAAACAATAAAACAAATTACAATTATTAGAAAAGACAAGAGATATAATTTGTACAAGAATTTACAGCTTGATTAACGTCTATGCGTCAGGGACAAGCTTCCCATCCAATTTTCTTATAAATTGGCAAACAGGGTCTTTTTTAGTCAGATTCCCGAGACTTAACTGTTGTCTTTCTTTTTGAAATTGTGTATGTAATCTGCGAAAGTCTATGTGAACATATCCACTGGGATGCGTCTCAAGAGTCGAAGATATATCATCTAACGACTCCTTACTCAAGCCATCCCTAATGAATTTAATTTTGTCTTCGCGATTAACAGACACCATTCCTAAAGAACGACAACGAGTATTACAATTCCAACGTGCACATTTGTAACAAACACCCATTTGCTTAGCTCTTCGTTTCTTTGCATAGGTGCTTCTTCCAAAACCAGGCAAGTGTGAAATAAAAGAGTCAGAAGACTCACCTGCCAATCTGACTCGTGCTTCAATTACCCAACGAATGTCATTGGGCACACCATGGATTGTCAGTAGTCTCATTCGTTCCAAGCGAGCTTTGTAAACTTTCATCAGAGATTTTTGAGGGAGAGAAGGAAATTGCTTGTGAAGATTTGCGAGAGCTTCTTCCATCTTTGAAATAACTTTAATCTGCAAAAACTAAACACACAAAATTAAATCACACCAAATCGCAATATATACAAAAATTGCATGGGTTGCCTCCCTGCGAGCGCTAAGTTTAAAGTCGTCAGCTAGACGTGACTTCTCGAACGTTTATGCTGGATCTGAAAGTATGACACTTTCTTTTTGTCGCTCAAATGATTCTCCCCAGTAGTGCTTGACACGCTGACTGTTAACTTTGAATGTGTTGTTGGTATTGGGATCCAGTAACTCAACAGCTCCATATGGTAAAACCTGAGTGATCACAAATGGTCCGGACCACCTAGATTTCAACTTTCCAGGGAAAAGTTTTAACCTGGAGTTGTATAACAACACCTGCTGCCTTGGTTTCAATTGTCTGTGCACTATTTTTCGGTCATGCCATTTCTTGGTCTTTTCCTTGTATAATTTGGCATTGTCATAAGCCTGTAGGCGAAATTCCTCCAATTCATTGAGTTGATGAAGTCTTTTCTCTCCTGCAGCTTGTGAGTCAAGATTCAACTTCTTCAGTGCCCAATACGCCTTGTGTTCAAGCTCAACTGGCAGATGGCATGCTTTCCCAAACACCAATTGATATGGGGACATACCAATGGGTGTCTTGTAAGCTGTCCTGTAGGCCCATAATGCATCATCTAGTTTTGTTGACCAGTCCCTCCTTGTTGATCCAACGGTTCTTTCTAGGATTCTTTTGATCTCCCTGTTTGAAACCTCAACCTGTCCATTTGACTGTGGATGGTAAGCAGTGGCAATTTTGTGAGTAACTCCGTATTTGGATAGGAGTGCATCGAAGTATTTGTTGCAGAAATGAGAGCCACCATCACTGATAATTGCCCGCGGTGTTCCGAATCGAGTGAAAATGTTCTTCTTTATGAATTTGATCACAACTTTTGAGTCATTGGATGGCAGTGCAATTGCTTCAACCCATTTGGAAACATAATCTACAGCAACCAGGATGTACAGGTTTCCAAATGATGGAACAAAGGGTCCCATGAAATCAATACCCCATACATCGAATATTTCCACTTCTAGAATGTTTTGCAACGGTCCTTCGCTTATCCTGGAAATATTTCCCGTTCTCTGGCACCTGTCACATTGAAAAGCAAAAAGATAAGCATCTTTAAAAAGAGTGGGCCAGAACAAACCTGATTGAAGGACTTTGGCTGCAGTTTTGTTTCCACTGAAGTGTCCGCCGTATGGTGATGAATGACAGTGTTGCAAAACACTGTTGACCTCCTCCTGTGGAACACACCGTCTCAATAATTGATCAGCACACCGTTTGAACAGGTACGGCTCATCCCAGATATAGTGCTTGACTTCTTTGAAAAATTTCTTCCGTTGCTGAGTTGTCCATTCCAACGGCCATTTTCCTGATACAATATAATTGACATAGTCAGCATACCAAGGAACTTCCTGTTGTTTTATGGAAAATAATTGTTCATCTGGAAAAGTTTCTTTGATTATTAGTTCTTTGTCAGCTGTTTCTCCATTCTCGAGCCTCGATAAGTGATCTGCCACCTGGTTTTCTGTTCCTTTCCTGTCTCGAATCTCCACGTCAAATTCCTGCAAAAGAAGTATCCAACGGATCAATCTAGGTTTGGCATCTTTCTTTGTGATCAGATATTTGATTGCTGAATGATCTGTGTAGACCACCACTTTGGGGCCCAGCAGATAGGAGCGGAATTTGTCAAAAGCGTACACAACTGCGAGCAACTCCTTTTCAGTGGTTGTGTAGTTGAGTTGAGCTTCATTCAGAGTTCTGCTGGAGTAGTAAATGGTGTGGAAAATCTTTGCTTTGCGTTGTCCCAAAACTGCACCTACAGCAAAATCACTAGCATCACACATTACCTCGAATGGAAGGGTCCAATCTGGTGCTACAATGATGGGGGCAGAAATCAGTTTTTGTTTTAAGATCTCAAAAGCTGCCTGGCATTCTTTGGTGAAGTTAAAAGGCACATCCTTTTCCAGAAGATTGCAAAGAGGTTTGGCAATCTTAGAAAAGTCTTTGATAAATCTCCTGTAAAAACCTGCATGTCCAAGAAAACTCCGAATCCCTTTTACAGATGTTGGTGGAGGTAGTTTCTCAATTGTCTCAATTTTTGCTTTGTCTACCTCAATTCCCTTTTTTGAGATCCGGTGTCCAAGAACAATACCTTCCTGTACCATGAAATGGCATTTTTCCAATTGAGTACCAGGTTTGTATCTTCGCACCTTTGTAATACTTGTTCCAAATTTGCAAACAATGGTCAAAAGAATCTCCAAACAGAAAAATCATCCATAAAAACCTCCATACTCTGCTCCAGCATGTCTGAGAAGATGGCCATCATGCAACGCTGAAATGTAGCAGGGGCATTACATAATCCAAATGGCATCCTGCGGAAAGCAAAAGTATCATAGGGACATGTAAAGGTAGTTTTCTCCTGATCTTCTGGGGCAATAGCAATCTGATTGTACCCTGAATATCCATCAAGAAAGCAATAGAACTCATATCCTGCCAATCTGTCTAGCATCTGGTCAATGAATGGCAGCGGAAAATGGTCCTTTCTCGTGGCTTTGTTCAGTTTCCTGTAATCCATACATACTCTCCATCCAGTCACTGTTCTTGTTGGGATTAACTCGTTCTTTTCATTGGTGACCACAGTAATTCCTCCTTTCTTTGGTACACACTGCATAGGACTTACCCAAGTGCTATCTGAGATGGGGTAAATGATGCCAGCATCCAACCATTTGATGATTTCTTTCTTCACAACTTCCTTCATGATTGGATTGAGTCTCCGTTGATGCTCCACTGTGGGTTTGTATTCATCATTCATCAGAATCTTGTGCATGCAAAATGATGGACTAATGCCTCGAATGTCTGCTATAGTCCAGCCAATGGCTTTTTTGTGCTCTCGTAAAACTCTTAGTAGCTTTTCTTCCTGTCCAATGTTAGTGAAGAAGAAATAATAACAGGTAATTCAGAAGAGTTTCCAAGAAATTCATACCTGAGATGGCTTGGAAGTAACTTTAATTCCAGCTGCGGTGGTTTTCAATCGAAGGCTTGATTCGATCTTTCTTTGGCAATTCCAAGCTTTCAACTGGTGGTGTTGCTTTGAATCGGAATGGTTTGTCAAGGTAGCTGATACATTCCAGGATTTCAGCATCTAGCTCGCTGTCAGTCATATTGGTGATGCAAGCTTCAAGTGTATCCGTGGGATTTGGCTCAGTATTTTGAATGATATTATCAATAACATCAACTCTGAAGCATTCTTTTTCTTCCTTTTCATCACTCGAAATTTCATAGCTTGAAAACATTAAAGGTCACTTCTTGGTCCTGCACTTTCATGGTTAGTTCTCCTTTTTGCACATCAATTACAGTTTTACCTGTAGCCAAAAATGGTCTCCCGAGAATGATAGGTATTTCTTTGTCTTCTTCCATGTCAAGGATGATGAAATCTGCTGGAAGGATGAGTTTGTCAACTTTAACTAGCACATTTTCAACGACTCCTCTCGGAAATGCGAGTGTTCGATCAGCAAGTTGCAAAGATACCGAGGTAGGCATTGCTTCTCCAATTTGCAGTTTCCTGTAAATAGAAAAAGGCATTAAATTAACACTGGCACCTAAATCACATAAAGCCTTACCGATGTAATGTTCTCCAATGGTGCATGGAACTGTGAAACTGCCAGGATCTTTCAACTTTGGGGGAAGCTTCCTCTGAATGATGGCGCTGCATTCTTCCGTCAATGCTACTGTCTCGTAATCTCCCAATCTCCGTTTTCGTGAAAAGATGTCTTTCATGAATTTGACATAACTGGGCATTTGTTCCAAGGCTTCTGCAAATGGGATGTTGATGTGCAGCTTTTTGAAAATCTCCAAGAAACGAGCAAACTGTTTGTCCATTTTACTTTTCTGAAGACGCTGAGGAAAAGGTGGTGGTGGAGTGATTTGTTCTGGTTCTTTTTCCTTTGCTTCTTTTTCTTTTACTTCTTTTTCTTCCATTTGTTTCTCGGCTTCTTTTGGAACTTCCTCAGCAGCTGTTTTGACTCCAACATCTTTGTTGATCTCAGTACCACTTTTTAAGGTAATAGCTTGACATTGCTCCTTCCCTCGGTTCCTTGGATTTGGTTTTGTGTTGCTGGGAAGATTACCTGGCGGTCTGTAACTCTGAGCATTGGCCAGTTGTCCGATTTGATTCTCCAGTGCTTTGATGGAAGCTGATTGACTTTGAATCATAGCTTCATATCTTTTTAATTGAGCTAGCATCTCTGCCATTACTGGTTCATTTGTCTGCTCCTGGCCTTTATTCTGTTGCTGGAATCCAGGTGGTGGATAGTTCCGCTGTTGGCCTGAATTGTTGCTCCATGAAAAATTAGGATGATTCCTCCACCCTGGGTTGTAAGTGTTGGAATATGGATTGTTTCCTTGCCTGTTGAAATTGTTGACATAGTTCACCGTTTCTTCATGTTGATTTGATCTGGTGCTCCTCCATATGGTGAACTTGTGGATCCAGTAGTAAGAGTCTCCATGAATTTGCAAATTTGATCTAGCTTGGTGTTGACTGCTGTATTAGCTCCAACTTCATAAATTCATGCAATTCTTTGAATCAGACTTCTTTCTGTTGGCCACAAGGAATTGTTGTTGGCCATTTCTTCGATTAGTTCCCAGGCTTGATCTTCTCCTTTTGCCATCAGGGCACCTCCAGCAGCAGCATCGATTGTGGTTCTCATTATTCCAGAAAGTCCATTATAGAACGTTTGGACTTGAAGCCATTTTGGAATCTCATGGTGTGGACATTTCCGGAGTAAATCTTTATACCTTTCCCAAGCTTCGTACAGAGATTCTGAATCTTGCTGCACAAAGGATGTGATGTCATTCCTCAGTTTTCCGGTTCTGGCTGGTGGAAAATACTTTGCAAGAAATTTGGTGGCTAAAGCATTCCATGTTGTGATAGACCCTGCTGGTAATGAATGTAGCCAGGCTTTAGCTCTGTCCTTCAAGGAGTATGGGAATACACGCAGTCTCATTGCTTCTTCAGCTTCTCGGTTGTAATTGAAAGTACCGCAAACTTCCAGGAAGTTGCTGATGTGGGCATTAGGATCTTCAGTTGCATTTCCCCCAAACTGACTGACTGCTGAATCATCTGAATGCAAGTTTTGATGTCACCTGCATTTGCTGGTAATGGAGGGAGTACAATACATGAAATGAGTCTGTCAACCACCGGAATGGTTCTGTCTCGAATGGGAATTGGTGGTGCAACCTCTAAAGGTTCAGGTTCCATGTTGACTAATGCTTCTTGGGCTTCTCGCCTTTCTCTTCTCAACTGTCTGATAGTTCTTTCAATTTCTGGGTCAAGTGGTCGTAGTTCAAAGCTGGTCCGTCTCATGAAGTTTTTGAGAACCTGAAACACAAGAAAACAATAACAATAAGTAAAAAGAAATTAGATACAAGTAAAAGTATCTAACCCCTAAACTAATAATAAAAGATAAATAAGTCCCCGGCAACGGCGCCAAAAACTTGACCGGCGTAAACACACATGTATAACGCAAGCGTACGTATCGTTCAAGTAGTATAAAAAGTATCGATCCCACGAGGACTTAGTACTAAGTTATTAATTTTATGAGGTTAAATGATTACTAGTATCTAACAGTTGTTTAACTGATTTGAAATAGCGACGATTCTAAATTTAAAGACAATAAAATAAATTGTTTGAAGGTAGATTTTAAGAAAATTCAATATTAAAACTATCTAGGGTTGTGATTTATTCCAATATTATTTAAAGATAAAGTGGTTATATTATAATTGGGTAAAATATTGATTTATTAACCTGGAACACCAATTTATGTAAAAGCCTCTTCCGATGGTCAATTACAAATACCTAGTATAATCCAATTGAACCATATGCCTATGTCAACCAAACTACCTAGATTCATTAAGATTAAGTTCCAATTATGGCTACCCTCGCCCGACAGGTATATTCCTATCCTGTAAGGAAATCTATTGAAAGGGTTATCTATCCTTAAGGAAGATCGTGGGCTGTTGAGTCTAAGGTCTTAAACTTAAAATCCCTATGTCTAGTTCATTTTAAGTTTACCTAATCAATTTAATTATGGCCAGTTAATTAAAGAGCATTAAGATTAAGACTCAATAAATAAATCTTTATATTACCCAAATTATAATCTAACCCTTATAAGCCCGTGATATTGGATTTCATCACAACCCTAGATACTAACTTAGTTATGACACATAGCTAGGGCTAGTAAAAACTTAAAAGTAAAAACCATAAAGTAACAGTGCTGAAAAGTAATTGCAGTAAAGAAAAAGCTTAAAAGTAAAATAAAATAAAATGCTAAGGTAAAAGGAATTACTTTTACTACTACTTATTTAGATATCTCCCAGTAAAATAATATATAAACTTGTAATATATTTTACCAACCGACCAATCTGGCGGTATCCTGATTAAATCAAATTAAGTCCAACCATCCATATAGGTGGTAATATTTGTCCATAATCCAGCCATAAAGGCGGTACCAAAATAAATTTACCAACCGACCAGTCTGGCGGTATCCTTGATTAATCAGGTTCAAACCAACAGAAAATAAATTTACCAACCGACCAATATAGCGGTTTCCTTGATTAGTCCGGTTTAAACCAGATAAATAAATTTGCCAACCGACCAATATAGCGGTATCCCTTTATTAATCAGTATTTTAAATAGTAAATATATCATTTTTAAGGGAGATTAATCTAAATAGCAATAGTAAAATAATTACCTTTCACCTTAGCATAGGGAAGTTACCTCCTCATCGTGAATAGTAAAAACTGTAAAAAGTAAAGAAAGTAAATTACTATTATTACAAAAAGTAATTAAAATTATTACAAAAGTAAAAAAATTAAAAACTAAAATATTCTAGAGAGAGAAACTCTCGCTTTACACGGATTAGAAGAGAGAGAATGGTACACTGAAATCTGAAATTTCGCGCTCTATTTATAGGTAAAATTTTACTGTTCGGGCGTCGCGACGCCAAAGCCCTCAGCGTCGCGACGCTGGATTTTGTCGACGTGGCACGATGAGGAGGCGACACGTAGCAAGGCGGCTGACTGTTTAGAGCGACACGTGTCATGGCGGCTAAAACTCAATTATTATGCTGACGTCATTGGTGACGTGTCACTGTTCATGACGTCATTGGTGACGTCATGATGATGTGGCGTGCGCACGTTAGCGGATCTTCTGTGGTGGTGACACGTGTCACGGCGCATGTTAGCAAAGTCAAACTTCTCAAATTCTGATCCGTTGACCCGGCGCATGTTAGCAGATTCGGCGCATTCTGGGCGGCGCGACGCGGAAGTACTGGGCGTCGCGACACGAAAGAGACGAAAATATTCCTGTTGACGCATTTTTGTCCGGTTTTGCCTCAAATTGCCTCCAGTGCTTTCCAAACTTTATTTATCTGCAAAATAACAACAAAACAAATCAAAACGTTCACAAAACTCAAGAAACTATACAAAATATTAAGTTTAATGAGTGGGAAATAGTGATATAAATACCACTCATCACTATGTGTCTATGGGAATCCGTATCAAGGTAGGTGTATTGGTCTTAACCTGAGACTTGCATTGCTTGTACTTGCGATAATAAATACGCTTTGGTTTTGGTCGTCCAGGACTTTAACATGTTCTGTGTACGCCTCTTCTGGGTTTATTGAGAATCGTAGTGTATTGGGTGTGATGTCAAAACAGAAGTATCACTTCAGTCATATGGAGATGATGATCACACATGGATACAGAACTAGTACTCTAATGTGTTGCAACCATCGGGATAATATGACAAGGTCATGATTATCCGATTAAAGAGACTAGTTGCTTGTGATCCGATATATGCTTCGTACGGGGCAGACACTATTCCAGCCCCATGCCTTGCATGTGACATCTGATACTAGATCGCAATACGCAATACTACGTATACTACGCCTGACAAAGATTATATATTCCTTTAAGAATATTTCTGGAGAATTAGGTAAGCATGATGCTTTGATAGAAGCCAACCATGTCTCGTAAATCGGTAAGAATGTAGTACGAGGTACTCACATGTTCGGATAGTCCGACGACCAGATTTACTGCCAACATATCCAGGGACCTCATGGGTCACTTCCTGAAGATTCACCGATGACGTATGATTCGAACATAATTAATCTAGGATTAATTGCAGAGAGATTTTATCTGGGATAAAATACTATTAGAAGAGAGAGAACGATTAATTTGGAATTAATCAGTAAAATAATATATTTGATATATTAAATGAAATTAGATTTGGACGCAAAATTAAAATTGGATTTTAATTCGGGCGAACGAATTAATTTAGAATTAATTCGCGAGCGACGTGAATAGTAATTTTGCTAGGTATAATTATTTAATTAATTTTGATTTAATTACGTCGCAATGGAAAATTCGTTAATTCGGAATTAACGAACCCGAGCCCGGGATGTGTTTGCGGCCCACTCGGATTTTGAATTAAAGTGGGGCCCACAAGTCACATCGCAAGTCACATCGCAAGTCACTTTAGTGATGGAAGTCATGTCACCTTTTTGTGATTGACATCTAGTCACTATTGGTGATGGGAGTAGTTGGGAGCAATTAATGTTATTTTTCCTCCAAACTTGTTTTGCTTTTTGGAAAAGGATATACCAAAATTGGTATTGACTTTTTTTTTCATTACTTGTAATTGTTTTAGAAACAAAACACAAGACAAAAGAAAACTCTCCCTCTCTCTCTCTCTCAAATTGCCGAATACTACAAGCATTTGAAAGGAAATTTTGTAGCAATTTTTCTTAAGCTAGCACTTGAAGAATCATATCAAGGTGATAGGGAAACCAATCCCAATAGCTTGGAATCCATTTCAAAGCTTGGAGCTTGAACATCAACATTCAAAGAGGAGATCTTGGAGGACTTCTCAAAGGAAATTATTTGTTCTACACACATCCATCATCCGATCGAAGTGAGTATATTTCGCTATTCTCCTTTATGTATTCACAATATTTTATGCTTGGATTGATCTTGGGATGACTTTAGAAACCCAACAATGGTATCATGGAGCCTATTTGAGCATGAAATTTTATTAGGGTTTATATACTAAAATTTTGGTAAATTTGATTTGAGCATGATTTGATCAAATTGTTTGTTTGAGTATGCTTGTATATTGATAACTTAGATTTATATATGATCAATTTGATGAAAAATTAATTGGATTAATTTTCCCCAAATTATAAGGCTTGGCCGAAAGTTATAGTGCCATAAAGTCATGGTAATTTTTTATTTTTTAAATCATTGGATGAGTTTAAAGACATGATATATATTGATTTGTGATTTAATTGGATTGAAATCGAAATCGGATATAAAATCCTTCAAATTGCCGTGACTTGAGTAGCATGAAAATGAGTTGATTTTGTTTCAATAATGTTGGACATCTGTTGAATATTAAAATGCATGATTAATTAATTAAATTGATATTTTGGAAATGTTAATTTAGATAATTAATTAGTGCAATACACTTTAATTAATTAAATTATGAAATTTGGAATATTAGAATTTAATTAATTAGGCTTAATTTGGAATTGGGCTAAAAATGTTGTATTTGGGCCTAATGGGCTTGGTTGGGCCAAGTTGGTTTAGGACAATTGGATTGGATCCAAATTGGGCCTAAACCATTCCATTAAGTCCAAATATAACAAATGGGCCTTTAAACATTTAATTGGGCCTAATGGGCCAAAATTGATTTCTTGGCAAATATGGTGATTCCTTAATTGGGCCTTGGTATTTGGGTTTGACCCATATTGACCAAAGCCCATGCCTTAAGAGATTAATTGAAAGCCCATTGGACTTTAATTAAATGGACATTAGATGTTAATTGGGCTTTGAAACCCATTAAGATTAGATTTAGAATCTAAGTCGTAAAGGCGTATTAAAAAGTGTAATTATTTAATTTGGAATTAAATATAGAATTAATATTGAATAGAAATTAAATTAGATTTAAATTGTAGTTCGATATAATTCAAGAATTCGTACTTTGAGTACTTATTCAAAAACGAGTTGGACTCGCGCAAATCAAATCGTTGTTTGAACATTGGATGATCACTTTATTCAAAGATTAATTAATTGGATTAGATTGATTGAATAACATGCTTTGTGTGAATACATGGATGTGTTGAATAAATAATGTATATCGGATGGATATTAGATGGGTGAGGGAAATTTTGGAAATTATTGTAATCAATTTAGAATTTATTAAATTGGACCTACGTGTCCAGCCTTTGTCTCTCGATTCTTTGTAATTATCTTCTCACATAATTCCCCTCAATGTTAATGAGGTTTCTTTAATTGTATTATGTAATTGGGTAGAAGTTAGAATAGTGCTAGCCGGGGAGAGGAAATGAAGTGATTTATTCTAGGAACAATTTGTGAGATATCCATCCGCATATCATTATTAATTTATTTACAACGCCTTATTATTCTTTTAGAATGCATGCTTAAGGGTGTATGATGAGACCTAATCAAAGATAATAAATTGGTTGCCAATTTACGCGAAAAACCCTCAAAAAATATTAAGCGTTTTCCTTCCATTGAGTGATTCTTTCTCAAGATCCAAGGTTGGCACTGGTTTGTTGGCCAAAGTCAAGACCTTTGTCCAGCGCGGATGTGTTTGAATCATGAAGGCTTTGTTTCATATTGTATGTCTTGTCCAAGTTGTGATTTATTGGCCAAAGTCAAGATCACTTCTTGTCCATCGACATCGATTACGAAGCTTTCCAAAGTCAATGGGTTCCGCTTAACTGGAATCATTAAGCTTGTTGTGCCAAAGCCAAGGCTTAGTTGATTCAGAGGAAAAGGTTAGGAAACTATATTGGATATATTGGCATATATATTGTATATATGTTTCGGACTTGGAGGTCCACCTACCGGATCTAGGAATTGGATGAGATCCAATTGATCTTAGAGATCTACCTAGGTAAATATCATAAAGCTTGTTAGCCAAAGTCAAGGTTGTGTGTTATTTAACGGGATCCTAGCCCACTAGGAAACTAGGTTTCCCGAGTACTCAACAGAGGGTTAGAGGCTCGCCGAAAAATAGTGGGAGGCCAGTATTGAATTTGCAATTTCGTTCAAATACTTGGTTTTACGCGCTTTCAAATTATTTTCGTCAATAAATATTTATTAGTTGGACTAATATTTTATTATTTTTCTTGTAACAGTTAAACTGTTGTAGAACATGAAAATCAACGACGTTGTTCCAGGCTCGCGGCCCGGTCGGGAGTACAGAGTAGCCTGCGGGGGACTAAATCGGAGAATAAAGGAGTTGCCACCCAGTGTGAACTGGGAAATTATTTAAGGCCGCACTCACCCCTCGCAAGGGAAGACCTCAAACCTTTGGGTTCAGAATGGTCCCTTACCTATGCAACTTGTAATGAACGGATTGTGCAATAATTTAACCAAGTCTACGCAACATATATTTACAAAAGTAATCTACGTCTAAATTCCTATACGACCTAAATCTAAGTTTGCATGCTTTAAAAATAAGTCAGGAAAGCGGTAAACGCACAACTCGTGGATATCTTAAATTAACTCATGCAGAATAATAAATATGTGACCAAGGAATTTGGCCGTTCTCAATGTAGGACCTCGCATACCCGGGTGGACGTATTCCACGTCAACCGAGCATGCCGTTTCTGGGACAAACAAAATAAAATATAATAAAGGGTGCCCTCAGGTCTTACCTTTTAAGTCGATTCTCGGGAGTGCATTTCACGGTGTCGGAAGGGTTATCGTTTCTGCTATTTTCACTACTCCACTGTTTCTACTGTTTTTACTATTTTCACCATTTTCACTGGTTCACTGTTTCTGCTGTTTTCACTGATCCGTTCGTGATTTCCAGTCACGGTTTGAGCTTACTGTTTTGCGGTAAAGCTTTTGGGGCACGGTTTTTGATGCAGTTTAGGGACGAATTCTGGACTGTTTAGGGGGGAAGAATGTGCGGTAAAACTGTGCAGTTTTCGCGGGTGCAGTTTTCGGGGTAATTTACTGGGCTATTTGGGGCAGTATTTTTGGTGGTTTGTTGGGCAGATTTGTGGTGGTTTAAAGCAGTTTAGGGGGACTATTTTAGGGGTAATTTACGGTCATGAACAGAGGTGGTGCAGGGCTATTTGTGGCTTGGACTGAGGCAGTTTTGTAGAGGGGTCTGTTTGCTTGAATTGAAGGCAGAATGTGAGGGGGGCTGAGGACGTGTTGAATTGAGTGGGGGACGTGGGCTGAGGGTTACGTGGATAGCACTTGAAGAGGGCAGTTGCGTGAAGTGAGTTGTGGTGTGAAGTTGGGCAATGACGTGTTGTTGAATTGTGGTGGCTTTGTGCTTGAGGGTGTTGAGTGGTTTGTGAGTGAGTTGTGCGCTGCTGAAGGGTGAAGGGTTTCTTGGGCCATGTGGGACTAAAGGGAGTGAGGGGTGTTTGGTGTTTTGGGCGTGAACAAAGAAGCCTAGTTTTTAGGCGATGTGGGACTAAATGGAGTGAATGGGTTGCAGTTTTGGTACTTTGGGAGGTGTATTTGGGCAGTGTTTCACGGTAATCAAAGGGGAGTTTGAGTGTAGTTTTTTTTGGTGTGAATGAGCTGCAGTGGGGGGTTTATGCGTGAACTAAATGGGCAGTTTCTAGTTGATGTTTGAAGTCAATAAGAGAGGCTATGTTACTGGCAATTTGGAGTGACAAGAAGGGTTGTCCAGGGGCAGTGAGTTGCGGCTATGGAAGGATAATTTACGGGGGTGTTGATGCGTGAGTTGAGGGCTGAATGGAAGGTGTCTTGGGCGTGAATCACTGCTGGATGAGTCACGACAATGATGAGGGACTTAGGGAACTTTGGGCGTGAGTGAAGCTAAGGGAGAGAAGTTTGTTGTGTTCTATCTACTAGGGGAAGGATGGATGGATTTTGGGTTCTTTTTATAGGCAAATGTTGGTGCATTAATTAGGTGGGGTTTTTTTGGTGAAGGTTATTACTTAGGAGGTGGCTTTGTTGAAAATGGGGTGTGTTGTGTTGTTTCTTTTGACTTGGAGGGTGGAGGCTATTAATTAGGAGGTTGATTTTGATGTGTTGTGTCTTTTGACTTGGTGGGAGGTTATTAATTGCTTGAATAAGTTGGTGGAGGGGTGGCTTTTGGCTTCTTGTGCATGGGCTGCTAGGGTTTCAAGGTCTAGGGTGAAACATGGCTGTGTTTGGCGTGAGCTTATGTGAGGGTTGTTTGCTTACGTGTGCGTGGAGAGTGTGTGTTGTGTGGAGTGAGGGTAGTGTGTGCGTGAGGGTAGTGTGTTGTGTGTTTAGGTGAGAGTGCGTGCTGTGGAGAATAGAATGTGCGTGATGTTTATTGTTTCAATTGGCGTGGAGAGTGTGTGCTGTGTGGAAAGTGTGTGAGGGTATATGGTTGGGTCTTTTAGTCGATGTGCAAGAGAGAGACGGGTGAGTGGAGGGTGTTTGTGTGTGGAGAGCTAGGTTTATTTAATGGGTTTGTCTTGTTTGTGATGTGTCTTGTTTGGCTTATATGGTTATTTGATTTAGGTTTTGTCTTGTTGGATTAAGGGGCGTGACGTGTCTTATGTTTAGGGTTTGAATTTGATCCATTTTTGGTGGGCTTGGTGTATGGTTTGGTGATGTGTGGGCTTGGTGTGTGGTTTGTGGGGTTTTGGGCTAAGGATGTGTTTGAAACAGAGGTCCAACAAGCGAACCCGAAGCTAATCCAGCGAATTAAATCCAATAGAAATGTCAATTCTTGACTCTTCCCTTCCGACGTCTGTTTCCCGCGACTTCCACAATTAAAGAGGTAGTTTCTCCATGTGAGACTCATCATCGAGACTTATATGCAAAAATACAGTGCCTACAACTGTACCCAAACATCGTTAATTGAATAGTTTGACTATTGCAATTAAGATGACAAGAAAGTTAAACATTAGAGATATTATCATGGGCGACAATGTCTTTAATGGCGTGAACTTTCAAGACTGGGATATGAATCTCAGGATTTTCTTGGGATCCGAAAAGTTGCTATACACTATAGAGAGACCTCTTGGGCCTAAGCCTAGATCTGATCAGATAGTTGAGCTAGAGCTTTGGAAGACTTATAGCGATGACAACTTCACTGCTCAATCTATAATGCTTGCTGCCATGACTCAACAATTCCATCGTCAGAATAAAGGATTGGATCCCTATAATATGATGGCGAAGTTGCATGATCTTCATCGATCTAATCTTAGATCGCAGAGATATGAGTTGCAGAAGAAGCTCTTTCGTGCTCGCATGTCAGAGGGTACATCTGTTGAGCACCATGTGTCGCAAATGATTGCTGACATTGAGCAGCTGGGACAAATGGGCATTGTCTTCGAGGCTAAGACTTCTATAGATTTGATCTTACAGTCTCTGCCCGACACTTGGACTGGGTTCATCATGAACTACAATATGATGAACCAAGACCAAACTCTTGAAGAGTTAATGTCCACACTGCGTGAAGCAGAAAAAGAGCTCCTAAAGGGCAAGAAGCAAGAGGCGCACTTTGCTTCAACATCTCAGTCTCCCAAGGCTTGGCCTAAGGCGACTAGAGGTGTAAAGAAGAAGAAGAAGAAGAAAGGCAAGGCCAAATCGTCAAAACCTTCTGGGAAGGGTAAAGACAAATCCCAAGATGTATGTCTGCAGTGCGGGAAGCGGGGTCACTAGAATCATGACTGTCGCGAGTACAAGGCAGACATGAAGGAAATCAAAGTGGGTAAGGCACCGGATTCAGATATGTTAGTTATAGAAATAAACAGGTCTACTACTAGTTTTAAAAATTGGATTTTTGATTCTGGTTGTGGTACTCATATATGTACTGATGTGCAGGATCTGCAGATTAGCAGGAGACTGGCCTCAGGAGAGATTGACCTCCGCATTGGAAATGGGACACGAGTCGCCGTTTTGGCCGTTGGCACTTATGTTTTGGAATTGCCTTTGGGGCATGTACTTAAACTTACAGACTGTTATTATATACCTAGTTTAACTAGGAATATTATTTCTATATCTATGTTAGCCCAATGTGGGTATACTTTTGTATTTAGAAACACTGGGTGTTTTATGTATAAAAATGATATGGAGATTTGCACTACTGATGTAAATAATGGTCTTTATATTTTGAATATAAATCAATCTCAAACATATAATGTAACAAACAAAAGGCTTAAACTAAGTAACAAAGATGAAACTTATATGTGGCATTGTCGTTTGGGACACATTAACAAGACCCGCATATCCACACTTTCGAAGAGTGGGTACTTGGACGGATTTTATCCAAATTCATATGACGTCTGCAAATCTTGTTTATTAGGCAAAATGCCTAAATCACCTTTTAGCGGTAAAGGTGTACGTGCTACCGAACTGTTAGCCCTCGTTCATAGTGACGTATATGGGCCCATGTCTAACCAGGCTAGAGCTGGATATGAATACTTCGTAACCTTTATGGATGATGCATCGCGTTATGGTTATGTGTATCTTATGAGACACAAGAAGGAAACCTTTGAGAAATTCAAAGAGTTTCGACACGAAATAGAAAAACGGACCGACAAAAGTATTAAGACATTACAGTCGGACTGTGGTGGCGAATACTTAAGCAATGAGTTTCTTGATTACTTGAAAGAATATGGTATTCTTTCACAGTGGACTCCTCCCGGAACACCTCAATTAAACGATGTGTCCGAACGGAGAAACCAAACTTTGCTGGACATGGTAAGGTCTATGATGAGTCGCTCTGGGGATATGCATTGGACAATGCAATAATTATTTTGAATAAGGTTCCGTCAAAGTCTATTCAACAGACTCCGTATGAGATATGGACAGGAAAGAAATCAGGTTTCTCATTCCTGAAGATTTGGGGATGATGGGCATACATCAAACGTTTGGAAGGTACCAAACTAGAACCCAAATAGGATAAATGCCTATTTGTAGGATATCCTAGGGAAGCCAAAGGATATTAATTCTATCACCCACAAGAGAACAAAGTATTTGTTGCTCTACATGTGGTTTGATTTTCAATGAACCATGAGTCTCAAAGACTCTTATAGACATGTAGGTGTTTATATCGAATAAACATTGAACGACTCACCGAATATTCATAAGGGATGGTACGCCAACGATAATAAAAATCTTCTAAGGTTGAGTAGTATAATGATTTTTTGACTTGAAATACCACTGTGGATATATGAGATATCCTCCACACTTTGATGGCAGTCACGTCACCGACTTATTAAGGTCATACCTCCCCCTGTTCGTTGGGTGTGGATTGATCCTCAGGATATCATTTGTATGTCAAGATAGAATTCGTCAACTCTGTGTATAGAGCATAGGTATTCAATATAGGATTAACAATCTATTAAATCCATGGGCTCGTGGTACACTGTAGAAGTGAGTTCTAAATGTTATTAAGAGAATCCTAATAGAAACGTCGATGAGATTATACCTATAGAGATTTGACATTTATATCTATATCTCTGGAATAATCCGGATACCTGTGACGGAGGGATTATACATATGCAATGACCTCGACCTGTATAGTTCAACGAGTTTCATCCGTGGTCGTCATGGTTTACAAGTGGGTAAATTATGTTCCCGAAATTGGATTTCGTGACGAATATGTCTGAACTTAGAGAGTCTCACTAATGAAATATACTCGTAGAGCACTAGGGTAATAATTATGAATAATATAGATTATATATAAATCATTTAACGGGTAAACAGAAAAATACATGCATATGGGTCATTTCCTATTAATGTGTATTTGTATTTAATATATGATTTTATTAAATACATATTAATTAATTATCAAATTATGATACTTGACATATATCAATAATATATGTATTTGGATTATTTAAAGTAAATATAATACATATATTTAAATATTTATATTTCAGTAATTATTTAATTGATAAATAATTAAAGTAATTGAAATAGAAAATATCTAAGTTGATATTTAACTGAATTTTTGAGTATTGAGTAATTAGAATAAAATAGTTCATTTTAATTACCCAACAAAAATATTGAAATAGAAAAAAATTGATTTTTCGCATTCCGCTGCGTTACCTAGTAATATCGTTTAAAACCCCAAAAATAATGGTATCATAGACAGTCTGATTCTAAACTCATGATATGGTTAGGCCTTTAAATTTGATATTTAATCTACTCTTTACTTAATGCATGCATGGATTTTTTTTATTTGATTAAAATAAAGTGTATGATATTTTTACGAAAAATCCCTAATTAATATGGTTTAATAATTAATATGTATTTGATGCATGTTTCTTGGTCCGTCTTGTCAATACGGTTTATAAATAATTTTTCTACAACTATATCGAGAACATGCCAAAGTTGTGAGGGTATAGCCGGTAAGAATTTATTTGTATCGAATAAATCTATGATATTAGGTAAATTCAAGCGAAAGCAGAATCCTGAACGTGTCAAAGCTGTCAGGGTTACACGAGTATCTTGAATTTATCATTGACAAGTTTAACCTTGATACGCCTCATTATGAACGTGTCAAAGCTGTCACGAAAAGAAACGATCAGGACCGGAACCCAGAAGTCACTGGTGAGTGATTGACAATGAGTTGTCTACCTAATGAATATACGTAAGTGAGAACATGCCAAAGCTTTGAGATGAAATATATTCATGGGGTCCACTTTTCACTATTGTATTTAATTTGATTATTGAATGTTTTCTATTCTGTTTGGGGATTATAGTTTTACATTAAATAGTGGGAGTGGCATTTTAGATTAAAAATCCATGCTCTATTTAATGCTTTATAATATTATATGAAACTGTTTTACTTGCTAACCATTTTTCGCTATCTATATGATAGATTCATGATGGCGGTATCTTCAACTAACCCATTTTCTTATATGTTTGATACCAATAAGCTCAAAGGTGCTGAGAACTTCGTAAACTAGGACTTAGATTTGAGGATTGTCTTCGGGTCTGGGAAACTGGGATATGTGTTAGAGGGTCATCTGCCCATTGTTATATTTGAGGATGCAGCACCGGAGGAACTTGAGACTTTCCAAAAATGGAAAGACGATGATTTAAAAGTTAAATCATATATACTCAAATCATTGGCTTCGGAACTCAAGAGGCAATATTTTGATATGCATGGTGCATATAGTATGATGACACAACTTCGAGAATCATTCATGAATCAAGAATAGGTCTTGGTTTATAGAGTTGCAATGGAACTGTTCCATTCAAGACTTGATGAGGGACATGCTGTGAGCACACATGTGCTTCATTTGATCGATCTGATCAAGCAATTGAGGCAAAATGATTTCATTATAAATGTACTCTGGGACGGAGTGTCATTCTAGGTTCGCTCGCGGTGTCATATCTCCAGTTTGTGATGTATTTTAACATGAATGAGATTCACTGTTCTTACCATAAGTTTCATAGGATGCTTCTCACGATGGAGGGGGATTTAAGGAAGAGAGTGTCGACTCGCCCTCCGAAACCCACTTCACTTTCCGCTTCTTCCCACTCTAGGTCGAATGGGAAGAAGACTAAGGGATAAAAAAATAAGGGTTTCAATGTTCCTTTGCAGGGTAAGATAGCGAAGCCCAAGAGAGTTTCTGAAGAAATATGCTAAAATTACAGCAAGATTGGGCACTAGAAGAGGAATTGCCCAGACCACCTTGCCCAGATTAGGAAGGAAAAAGCATAGACATCAGGTACTTTTATTTTTCCTATTATTGATATCTCATTAGCTTGTGAACCTGTAACATCTAGTTGGATTTTAGATTCTGCTTGTTCTGTTCACATTTGTAATTCGTTGCAGGTGCTGAAGGAAAATAGACGGCTAAAATATGGAGAGATGCAGTTGCGTTTCGGGAGTGGTAACTCGCTGGATACGATTGTAGTGGGATTATTCGAGATTTTTTTACCATTGGAAACATTTTGTTAAATGAATGCTATGTTGTATCAGGATGCATATCTAATATAATATAACTTTTTGTATTAGATACAAAGGGATATCATGTAAATATTAAGAATTGTTCCTTGTATTTATATGACACAAAAAATATTCAGATCCTCGAGTGTCCAAAAGAGCATGATCATTATATTTTGCATACTTTTTGTGATATCTTGAATACTAGGATTAATACAAGTAAATTATTTAAAATAATTAATACAGAACTTTGGCATATGAGGTTAGGTCATATAAGCGTGAGACGTCTAACCTAGTTGGTTAGGAATGGTTTGATTCAGGATCTTACCATTGAACCCTATCCAACTTATTAATCTTGCATTCGGGGTAAAATGACCAAAGCCCTATTCTCAAGGGCGGGACATCGAGCCACTGACTTATTGGAACTCATACATTCTGATGTATATGATCTTTTGAGTCAGACTGCTCATAGTGGTTTTTTATACTTTTTTACTTTTACCGATATTGTGTCACGGTACAATTATGTTTATTTGATGAAACATAAATCAAAAACCTTTGAAAATTTCAAAGAATTCCGAAATGAATTAGAAAAAAAAACTGGGTAATATATTAAATGTCTTTGATTGGATTGAGGCGGTGAATATATGAGTGTTGGGTTCAAAAATTATTTAAAGGAGAATGAGATTCTTGCTCAATATACTCCTCCAGGTATTCCACAACATAATGGAGTGTTAGAGAGGAGAAATTAGACGTTATTGGATATGGTCCGATCTATGTTGAATTTTACAGATTTATCCAATTACTTATGGGGGTGTTTGTCTCTTTTAACTGTCGCTCATCTTTTGAATAAGATTCATTCTAAAGTTGTTCCTATGACTGTGTATAAGATATGGACCGGTAGGAAAACAAATCTTAATATGTTAGGGTTTTGGGTTGTCTGCATACGCCAGTGTGGCTCAGCAGAATAAGCTTTTGCCTCGAGAGCAAAAGTTTAGGTTTGTTGGATATCCTTCAAATACGAAAGGATAGTTGTTTTATGATAACGAGCATCGAAATGTGTTTGTAGCTCGCTTCGCAAAATTTCTAGAGATAGAAATTTTGTCTAAAGTGGGTAATCATAGACAAGTTGAACTTGATTAAGTACAACCTGAGACCAACGAACCACCGGAGGAACCTGAAGTTCAAGTAGATGAAAAACTTTCATTACCCATACTCTATAGGTTTGAAAGGGTATTGACCGGCGTAAACACACACGTATAATGCAAGCGCACGTATCGTTCAAGTAGTATAAAAATATCGATCCCACGAGGACTTAATTCCTACTGTTGTTATTAATTATTGATATTATTTATTTACAAGTATCTAATTATATGGAGAAGGGAATTGATTGATTTTGGTTGGTTGAATGTGGATTTGCTAATTAAAAATAAAAACAGACTCAAAAGAAAATACTAAGGAAAATAAAATAAAAGACTCAAGGATCTAGGGTCGTGACTCCACACAATATTAATATAAAGATGAATTGATTCTCTTATCTATGTGTAATACATCAGTTTACTAACCTGGAACATGAAAATATGCAAAAGCCTATGTCGATGGTCAGATGCAAATACCCAGTATAACCCAATTGAACCATATGTCTATGTCAACCAAATTACCTAGATTCATTAAGATTAAGTTCCAATTATGGCTACCCCCGCCCGACAGGTATATGTCTATCATGTAAGGAAATCTATTAAAGGGTTATCTATCCTCAAGGAAGATCGTAGGCTATTGAATCTAAGGCTGAAACCTAAAATATCTATGTCTAGTTCATTTTAAGTTTACCATATCAATCTTATTGGTGATCAGACAACAAGAAGCATTAAGCTTAAGACTCAACAAACAAACTAAAGAATTACCCAATAAATAATTAAATCAATTATTAAGCCTAGTAATATTGTGTTTCATCACTTCCCTAGAGTAAAATAAAATGATGGGGTTAGAGGATTCACATTTAATATTTCTTATCTAGTAATCTCACTTATTATAATATATAAATTATTCTCTGTTCTGCTTTATCAGGAATTAATAATGTTAAACATTTAAAACCAGCCATATAGGCGGTAATCAATTTAGTCCAATTACACCGGCCATATAGGCGGTAATTATCTGTCACATAAAGACCAGCCATATAGGCGGTAAAATAATTTATATTTAGGCCGACCATATAGGTGGTAATAAAGTCTACCATTAATTAATCCGGTTAAATTATAATTTATAAATTATAATTAAATGAGATTTACCTATATAATTATATTAAATATTTCACCTTTTACCCCAGCGGTAAATTAACTACAAAACATAAAGTAAAAAAAGAAAATAAAATTTTATTACAAAAAGTAAAAGTGTATAATTAAAAATACTAAAAGTAAAAATGCTAAATTAAAATTACAAACACTAAAACACACAAGATGCAATCCTTAGAGTCCTTACAAAACTCAAGGAAGACATGATTTGAATTCTGAAATCGAGCTGAATTTATAGGCGCGGATAGGGTTAGTGTCGTGACGCCAAGCTCGCGTCGCGACGCCGGTGATTATCGACGTGGTACGCTCTGGTTCGTCATCTCAGATTCTGGATAAGGTGATAAGGTGACACATGGCAAGGTGGTTGAGATCTCAATTATTGTGACACGTGGCAGATTCTGATTGGTCGGCTCAGATTCTTATCCGCCACGTGTCGATTTCGGATAAGTTTATCAATAATTGATACTGACGTGGCACACATGGCGAAAGGGACTGTCGGCACCATAGAATTGCGACACGTGGCACGCAGTGATTGGTTGATGATGACATGGCGATGAAGTGGCACATTGACTCGGTCAACCGGTGATATGGACGATGACGTGGCAGACACGTGGAGTGACACGTGGCGATGGTTACTGTAGGCACCGTAGGATGATGACACGTGGCACGGCGCATATTTTTAGATCGGCTGTGATGGTGACACATGACACAGCGCATGTTAGCAAAGTCAAACTTTTCTCAGATTCTGACTTGTGGACCCGGCGCACGTTAGCATTGTTCGGCGCATGTTAGGCATCACGACGCCATAGGCTTGCGTGTCGCGACGCGGCAAATAACCAAAATGCCCTTTTTGTCCAATTTTTACTGTTTTGCTCCAAATGACCTCCAGAATGTCCTGAAACTTTATTTATCTACAAAATAACACAAAACACATCAAAATATTCACAAAAATCAAGAAACTATACAAAATATTAGGTCAAATGAGTGGGAAATAGTGATATAATTACCACTCATCACACCCCCAAACCTAACATTTTTCTAGTCCTCGAGCAAAACATAGAGTAAAATAACATAAACATCTTTAAAATAAAATTTAACTAAGCCGCTTTCATAGGGATCACGGTTGCATTTAGCGTATGCAACAAGCCTTTCAACCCCTGGGTGTCCCTAATGGACGAGTTCTAGTCTCGTGAGGGTTTATAGCAATGATACCCATAAACATTTTACAAAAGTAAAAAGGTAGTGAAACTAAAGCATACAAAAGCAAAAAGACAAGTGAAAAGAGAATAAAGAAGTTAGTGACTAATCAGGTGAAATTTATACTCAAAGTTACTAGTTGTTTTCTTTCTTTCTAAATTACTGAATAAGTAAATTCTCCGATTAATTTTACCATTCTTCATATACACAGCCAACAAAATATTAAACAACTCATTTTTGCCCACAATAGTCATAAGTGCAGTTGATAAGAGTGTAATATTTTTGTCCTAAAGTTTTATCATAATACACACCTTTTTGTAGCAATGGAATAACTTTTTATTTTTTTATTTTTCTGATTTTTTTCTTTGATTTTTGATTTTTTTTTATTTATATACAATATCTTCCATCTATGTAGCGAGTGTTGGGCCGGTGGCTCCCAAACCAGTTGGCTTTAGGGCACGAGGTGTTAAGACACCTCTACAGACTTAATTAATCAGACTTCAGATATATATATATTTTTTTGCAGCATCTTTGATCCATGTAGCGAGTGTTGGGCCAGTGACTCCCAAACCAGTTGGCTTTAGGGCACTAGGTTTTACAACACCCTTACAGACTTAATAACTCGGATCTCATATTTTTTTTTACTCCATCAATTTTTGAGATGCTTCCTCCAATTAAACTAGAGCACTGAATATTACAAACTTTTCAATTTTAGCTCATGTTCGTATGTTACTATGTATGTTGATAATACCTGCCAACTGAGCATATGAAGATCCATTTTAGTCAGTTTTATGGAGAATTTACAAATTTAATAATTCAAACTGAAATAAACAAAAACTAACTTGTTTCAAAATGGTTTAAGATACGTCTGAGGAGTGAAAACTCCTTACTCAGCTATCTCTTACCAATTTCACATTTTTAGTCAAAATAAAAACACAAAAACACAAAATGTTTTTGTAATTTTTGAAAATTTTTCAATTTTTTTGTATTTTTCGAAAACTTTTGGACTAAAAATAACACACAACTAAAAAAATAAGATACTGATCCACTAATTCCCTCCCCCAAACCTAAATGAGACATTGTCCCCAATGTCTTAAACAGTATAAGAGGAGTTTAGAAGATAATACCTGGTTAGCTGAAATTCTACAGGAAAAATTACCGATTAAGATCTATGTCCAATTTACGCTTCTTACCACGATCGCTATCTGACCATCTCAACTTGGAAAGAATGGGGTCGATTTTTGGTTCAAAGGCTATGATTTGATCAATTAATTCTTCGGCCTTTGTTGCAGTCAGGAAAATATCATGTACTGATTTTGTGACGAACTCATGTCTTTTGGCTTCCGCAAGAAATACAAACAGGAAATCGAAAAAATGTTCAATGTTGAGTAATCCAATGGGCTTCCGATGAATGTTCAAGTGTGCCCATGATGCCACTGTGAATATTTCTTCAAATGTTCCGAGCCCACCTAGTAAAGCAATAAACACATCAGCAGTATTGACCATTTCAAGGAGTTGTTCAGACATCCCCGAGACAATACGTTCATCTCCATTTGTTTTTCCGATTATATGTTCGTCCGCCAAAGTTTTTGGAATGATTCCCAAAAATGACCGCCACCATCCTGAACGACTTTTGAAATGCTTCCCATTAATCCAAGATTGCCACCGCCATATACTAGGTGCATATTTCATTCAGCTATGACTCTCCCTAATTCCTTTGCAGCCTTAATAAATTCTGGTTTATTACCAGAATTGGATCCACAAAAAACACAAATTCGCTTGATTCGCTGCTGTGATATTGCTTCTATTTTCTTTCTCTTATTTGGATGTATATCTGGATGTGTCGAAGAGAGAAATGTAGAGCTGAATTTATAGAACCTGAAAATGGGTGAGTAATAGTAGCACTAGTACCTGCCAAATGATAATTATTAGATGAACGTTAAAATAAATCATGAAAAGTTTAAAAAGTTTAGATGTTGTCGGCGAAAATAAAGGAGATAAAAAACAGAAAAGCAAATCAAAGCAATTATTAAGGCAACGGAATTGTGTACGCAATACGCCACTAGCTTAGTATAAATTCATAATGAAGCGTCTCAAGAATTAATTCTTTACTCAGCCATCACAAATGAATTAGCTTTATCCTTTGTGATTGCCAAACACCATTCCTTCTGTCTTAAAATGCTCAGTTTGTGCTTTTCCCTGCAAAAATAACACACAAAATTAAAAACTCTACAACATGTATACACAAAATTTAAAAATAGAAATTACAACAAAGTGCATGGGTTACCTCCCTGCTAGCGCTAAATTTTTCATCTTCAGCCAGACGTGACTGAAATCTATCTATCAATGAGGTTTCAGCATCGTTTTGGATGTCCGATTAAAGACAATCCCATGAGCGTTGCTTTTGAAGGGTCTCTTCCAACGGTAAGGTAGCAAAAATATTTTTGTCCCATTCAGTGCTTGTGCCACCTTTTTAACCTTTGTAGCTCCAGTGGTTCCTAAAAAGAAAGAAAGAAAATCAGGAGGTCTTGTATGGTGCTTGACTTGGAATGGAAGTTCCATTTTGTCAAGCTTCTGGGTGATATCTCTAAATTGTACTCCCCAAAACAGTGATATTTCTCCTGAATGCTCTGGATCTTTAATAAGTTTAGACATTTGCTCATCCATTTGCTCTGCTTCTTGCTCCACCTTTTCTTCACAGATGTATTTTAGGATTTCCACGTTCAGTTCTTCATCTGCCATATGTGAAAAAAATGCTCCATAAGTGTCAACCTGAGGATGTAAAGATGTTTCTGACATTAGGTCTTCATCCTCTGATACGACTGGAATGAATGGTTCAGGTAGATCTTCATCAAACATCATGGTAAAGCATGCTCCAAGATCTTCATTTGGAGGAAAGAAAGTTTCATCCTCTTTTGTTGGTGCAGTTGGTACAAATAGCTCAGCTTCTTTATCCTCATCAGAGTCAGAATAATAAAAATCAAAATGAGACTTTGTTGGTTCAGGCTCCTGAACTGATACCTCTGATTCTTGATACTGCTCAGCCTCGTCCTCTGTTATGATGTCATGATGAATCTCAGGATAATCGAAGGCTTCTTCAGTATTATTTGAATTTGCTCTATGAGATATGTGATTCAGGTTATCTGTTAATTGTCTAACTTGATCTGTCATCCTCTGTATAGACGCCGCTTGACTCTGAATTTGTGCATCAAATTGAGCTTCCCGTTCCTCGAACCAATCTTTGAGCATGTGAATCAACTGATCTTCCTCTGATGGTTCTGGTTCTTGGTGAAGATCATAGATGGATGGTAGATAAGATGGAAAGTATGATGGTTCTTCATACCATGAAGGATTTTGATAGCTCTGCCACCTTGGATTGTAGTTGTACTTACAATGATCTCTCGGGTGGTTACCATTACATATGTAACATCTCCCCATTGCGTCTTGTTGAGCAAATGTGGTATTGCTTGGTTCTGGCATCCAGTGATAGTTGTTGGGCCGGACAACAGGCTTCAGAAAACCGGACTGTTGCTCCCAGATTTGGGGTGTATCTTCTTCTAGTAAGGCTCGTAATTTTTCAACCTCCCAATAATGTTGCATTTTTTTAATCACCTGAAAAAAAAAGAAAGATATAAAAATTACAGATAAAAATAAAGAAAATTAGATACAAGTAAATTAGATAGCTTCAAAATTAATAACTCAAGAAAAATAAGTCCCCGGAAACGGTGCCAAAAAATTGACCGCCGTAAACACACAGGTATAACGCAAGCGCACATATCGTTCAAGTAGTATAAAAATATCGATCCCACGAGGACTTAATTCCTACTGTTGTTATTAATTATTGATACTATTTATTTACAAGTATCTAATTATAGGGAGAAGGGAATTGATTGATTTTGGTTGGTTGAATGTGGATTTGCTAATTAAAAATAAAAACAAACTCAAAAGAAAATACTAAGGGAAATAAAATAAAAGACTCAAGGATCTAGGGTCGTGACTCCACACAATATTAATATAAAGATGAATTGATTCTCTTATCTATGTGTAATACATCAGTTTACTAACCTGGAACATGAAAATATGCAAAAGCCTCTGTCGATGGCCAGATGCAAATACCCAGTATAACCCAATTGAACCATATGTCTATGTCAACCAAATTACCTGGATTCATTAAGATTAAGTTCCAATTATGGCTACCCCCGCCCGACAGGTATATGTCTATCCTGTAAGGAAATCTATTAAAGGGTTATCTATCCTCAAGGAAGATCGTGGGCTATTGAATCTAAGGCTGAAACCTAAAATCCCTATGTCTAGTTCATTTTAAGTTTACCATATCAATCTTATTGGTGATCAGACAACAAGAAGCATTAAGCTTAAGACTCAATAAACAAACTAAAGAATTACATAATAAATAATTAAATCAATTATTAAGCCTAGTAATATTGTGTTTCATCACTTCCCTAGAATAAAATAAAATGATGGGGTTAGAGGATTCACATTTAATATTTTTTATCTAGGAATCTCACTTATTATAATATATAAATTATTTTATGTTCTGCTTTCTCAGGAATTAATAATATTAAACATTTAAAACTAGCCATATAGGCGGTAATCAATTTATTCCAATTACACCAGCCATATAGGCGGTAATTATCTGCCACATAAAGACCGGCCATATAGGCGGTAAAGTAATTTATATTTAGACCGACCATATAGGCGGTAATAAAGTCTGCCATTAATTAATCCAGTTAAATTATAATTTATAAATTATAATTAAATGAGATTTACCTAGATAATTATATTAAATGTTTCACCTTTTACCCCAGCGGTAAATTAACTACAAAACATAAAGTAAAAAAAGTAAATAAATTTTTATTACAAAAAGTAAAAGTGCATAATTAAAATTACTAAAAGTAAAAATGCTAAATTAAAATTACAAAAACTAAAACACACAAGTTGCAATCCTTAGAGTCTTTACAAAACTCAAGGAAGGCATGATTTGAATTCTAAATCGAGCTGAATTTATAGGCGCGGATAGGGGATCAGCGTCGCGACGCCGGTGATTGTCGACGTGGCACGCTTTAGTTCGTCGTCTCAGATTCTGGATAAAGTGATAAGGTGACACGTGGCAATGTGGTTGGGATCTTAATTATTGTGACACGTGGCAGCTTCTGATTGGTCATCCCAGATTCTTATTCGCCACGTGTCGATTTCGGATAAGTTTATCAATAATTGATGCTGACGTGGCGCTGACATGGCAGACCTGGCGAAATGGACCGTCGGCACCATAGAATTGCGACACGTGGCACACTGTGATTATTTGATGACGACGTGGCGATGATGTGGCACGTTGACTCGGTCAACCGATGATGTGGACGATGACATGGCAGACACGTGGCGATGGTGACTGTCGATACCGTAGGATGATGACATGTGGCACGACGCATGTTAGTAGATCAGCTATGATGGTGACACGTGGCACGACGCACGTTAGCAAAGTCAAACTTTTCTCAGATTCTGACTTGTGGACCCAAAGCACGTTAGCACTGTTCGGCGCATGTTAGGCATCGCGACGCCATAGTCTTGCTCGTCGCGACGCGGCAAATAACCAAAATGGCCTTTTTGTCCAATTTTTACTGTTTTGCTCCAAATCACCTCCAGAATGTCCTGAAACTTTATTTATCTACAAAATAACACAAAACACATCAAAATATTCATAAAACTCAAGAAACTATACAAAATATTAGGTCAAATGAGTGGGAAATAGTGATATAATTACCACTCATCAGGTATCTAAACCTCCAGAACGTTTATATTTGATACAAGAAATGAGTCTTGATGTTCCCTTAGTTGAAGAGACTGACCCTTATATCTATAGAGAAGCGATGTTGGACATCGACTCATTGAAGTGGAAAGAGGCCATGAAATCAGAGTTACACTCTATGCATCTGAATCAAGTTTGGGATTTTATTCAGCTTCTTGAAGGAATTGTTTTTATCGGTTGTAAATGGGTTTACAAAAGGAAGTGCAGGCCTGACGGGAAGGTTGAAACCTTTAAGGTCTGACTGGTAGCTAAAGGTTATACGCAGCGACCTGGTGTCGACTAGGATGAAACTTTTTCGCCAGTAGCAATGCTAAAGTCTTTTAGGATTTTATTGTCTATTATTGCTTACCATGATTATGAGAGTTGGCAGATGGATGTCAGAACGGCTTTTCTAAATAGATTTCTCAATGAATAAATCTATATGGAACAGCTGGAAGGTTTTGTATCCAACGAAAACTCGGGCATGGTATGCAAGCTTAAGAAGTCCATTTATGGACTTAAACAAGCATCAGGAAGTTGGAATCTTCGATTCGATGAGATAATCAAATTGTCTGGTTTTCTCAAGAATTCGGAAGAATCCTTTGTGTATAAGAAGGCCAGTGGGAGTATGGGGGTATTTTTATTCTCTATATTGATGACATCCTGATCATTGGTAATGATATAAGGATGATGCAGGGCGTTAAAGATTACCTCTATAAGAATTTCTCTATGAAAGACCTGAGAGAAGCTTCTTATATCTTAGGCATAAAACTCTATAGAGATAGAGAAATGAAGCTTATTGGGTTATCCCAATCAACATACATAAATAAGATCTTGGAACGGTATAATTTTGGTAACTATAAGACAACAAATATACCATTCAGACATGGCATTCATCTTCGAAGAAGATGTGTCCACAAACAGAAGATTAGAAGATTAGAATGTCTAATCAACCTTATGTTTTTTGTTTGGGCAGCATCATATATGCCATGTTATGTACAAGGGATGTTATTAGCTTCGCGGTTAGTGTAACCAACAGATATCAGTCCCATCCATGTAATGACCATTAGATGGCCATTAAATATATCCTAAAGTATCTTAAGGGTACTAAGGATAAGTTTCTGATATATGGAGGAAATGAACTGAAGGTTAATGGGTATACGGATTCAGATTTCCAATCAGATCGTGATGATAGAAAGTATACATCAAGATTCATGTTTACCCTTAACGAAGGTTTAATTTGTTGGAAAAGTTCCAAATAGGGATCCACAGTTGATTCCACCTCAGAGGCTGAATATATTACAGCTTCTGAAGCTGCAAAAGAAGTTGTTCTGGTTAAGAACTTTATCACATTGTTGGGAGTTCTCCCAAGTTTTGAGAATCCGATTCCGTTATACTGTGATAATATGGATCTATTACGTAAGCAAAGGAACCGAGTGGGCATCAGAAATCGAAGCATGTGGAATGAAAGTGCCACATCATTCGATAGATTATGTCATGATGGGATATTATCGTGTTGACCGGCGTAATCACACGCATATAACGCAAGCGCACATATCGTTCAAGTAGTATAAAAAGTATCGATCCCACGAGGACTTAAAACCTTTTATTATTAATTTATGAAGTTAAATGTTTACAAGTATCTAATGAATTGATTTTTTGATTGGGCGGTGACTTTAAAATTAAAACAAGTAAATAAAATTGCTTGAAAGTAGATTAAAGAAAATTCCAATTTATAAAACTATCCAGGGTTGTGAATCATTCCAATATCTTTTTTTAAAAGATGAAGTGGTTATTTTACGTTTTTGTAATATATTAGTTTATTAACCTGGAACACGAAATTATGTAAAAGCCTATTCCGATGGTCAAATACAAATACCCAGATTAACCCAATTAATCATATTCCTATGTTAACCAAGTTATCTGAATTCATTAAGATTAAGTTCCAATTATGGCTACCCCCGCCCGACAGGTATATTCATATCGTGTAAGGAAATCTATTAAAGGTTATCTATCCTCAAGGATTAAGTTTACAAGTTCAAGGATTAAATGGTTATCTATTTTCCAAGTTCATTTTAAGTTTACCAGTTCAATTTTATTAATGTCCAGTTAATAAAAAGCATTAGGATTAAGGCTCAATAAATAAACATTTATATTACCCAAACCTTAATTTTACCCATTTATAAACCAATGATATTTTATTTCATCACAATCCCAGATAACTAGCTTAGTTACGACACATATTTACAGGTAGTAAAAACTTATATAAAAGAAAAGACATAAAGTAAATTACTGGAAATTAAATACTGAAAAGTAAATTACTGGAAAGTAAATGCTGAAAGTAAATAAATTAAAAGTACAATAAAGAAAATGATGAGGTAAAATGATCCACTTTTATTACTACTATTTTAGATATCTCCCTTAATATAATATATTAACTTTCTGTGATAATTACCAACCAGCCATATAGGCAGTATCCTGATTAAGTTAAATTAATAATTAATTACCAACCGACCAACCAGGCAGTATCCATGCTTAGTCAAGTTAAAACCAATTTATAATTAATTACCAACCGACCAATATGGCGGTATCCTCGTTAAGTAAGATTTTAAATAGTTATTATATTATAATTAGGGGAGATTATTCTAAATAGCAATAATAAAAACTTTACCTTTTACCCCAGCAAGGGGGAGTTACCTCTTCATTGCTTGAAAAGTAAAAACTTAAAAAGTAAAGAAATGAAAGTATTGTGCGTAAAAGTAAATTGCGGAAAGTAAAAACTGAAAAGTAAAGAAAAGAAAGTGTGAAAGCAGAAATTAATTACTGAAAGCTATAAATAAATAAACAAGATACAATCTTCTTAGTTATTCATAAGGAATTTCAAAGAAGAAAGTATGAATTTACAAATGAAATGGCTTGGTATTTATAGGGAAAATTTTACCTCCACCAAATCCATTATTAAATTCTCCACCAAATCCATTATAAATTGCTCCACTAATTGTTCCACCAAATACATTAATAATTTCTATCATGTTTGGTGGAAGCTTGACTATTTTTATATTTTATTTTTTTTTTGCTTTGAAAATGACTTTAATAATTACTCATAACACACTTATGGATGTTTCATCAATTTCTGTTATGAACTCTTCAGAATTAGAAATTATTTTGTTCTTCAAAGTTGTAGAACTTTGGGTCATCCTTAATCTGGAACTTGAATCAGCTCAGTCCGATATCGGAGTAAAAGGTTATGACCAAAATATGACAGTTGCACAAAATTGGAATTTCCAAAACTGCACTTCGTTAGAACGCCCTTTCAAGTTTCCAATCTCCAAAATTAATATGTCAAGTCCAATATTTTCCCTTATTTGACCTACGTTTCGTCCTAAATGATTTCATTGAGTCCTAATATTATTTTATCTTCAAAATAAACTAAAACACATCAAAACGCTCATCAAACCCGAGAAAATAAACAAAATATTAAGTAAAAGGGGCGGTAAATATTGATATATTTTCCGCTCATCACACCCCAAACCTAAAATTTTGCTAGTCCTCGAGAAAAACAACAAAATAAAATACAAGAAACAATTAAAATTAAACTAAGCCACTTTTGTAGGGATCACGGTTGCATTTAGCATATGCAACAAGCCTTTAAATCCCTAGGTGTCCCTAGTGGACGAGTTGTAGTCTCGTGAGGGCTTACATCAATGATACCCACAAACATTTTAAAAAAGTAAAAAGATAATAAAACTAATGCACACAAAAGCAAAAAGACAAGAGAAAAGAGAATAAAGAAGTTAGTGACTAAACAGATGAAACTTCTAATCCAAGTCAATAGTTGTTTTGTTTCTTTTTAAATTACCGAATAAGTAAATTCTCAGATTATTTTTACCATTATTCATATACACAGTCAACAAAATATTAATCAACTCATTTTGCCCACAATAGTCACGAGTGTAGTTGAGAAGAAAGAAATATTTTTGTCCTAAAGTCATATCAGAATTCACACATTTTTTAAGCAATGAAATAATTTTTCTGTCTTTTCTGAATTTTTCTTTGATTCTTGATTTTTTTATTTATTTATATACAATATCTTCCATCTATGTAGCGAGCTTTGAGTCAGTGACTCCTAAACCAGTTGGTTTTAGGGCACTAGATGTTAAGACACCCTTACAGACTTAATTACTCAGACTTCAGATATATATATATATTTTGGCAACATCTTCAATCCATGGAACAAGCTTTGGGCCAGTGACTCCCAAACCAGTTGGTTTTAGGGCACTAGGTGTTAAACCACCTTTACAGACTTAATAACACGGATCTCAGAGGGTTTTTTTTCCTCCATCGATTTTTATAGATGCTTCCTCCAATTAAACTAGAGCATTGAATATTACAAAACTTTTCAATTACAGCTTCTGTTTGTATGTTATCATGTATGCTGATAATACCTGTCAACTGAGCATATGAATATTCATTTTAGTCAGTATTATGGAGAATTCACAAATTAAATAATTTAAAAGGAAATAAACAAAAATTAACTTGTTCCGAAATAGGTTGAGATACGTCTCAGGAATGAAAATTCCTTACACAGCTATCTCACCCCAATTTCACCTGATTAATAAAATAAAATAAAATACAAAATATTTTTTTGGTTTTTGTAAAATTTTTCAAATATTTTTTGTTTTGTTTTTTGTTTTTTCGAAAAATTTTGATTAAAAATAAAAAAATAAGAGCAAGATACAATTTAACTATTCTCCTCCCCCAAACCTAAATGAGACATTGTCCCCAATGTCTTAAGTAGGAGAAGAAAAGTTTAGAAAACCATAATTGGTTAGCTGAAAATCTACATCTAAATGAAAAGTTACAGGTTAAGATCCAGATTTATCCGACATCTCTTACCACGATCATTATCGGACTAGTTTATCTTGGAAAAAATGGGGTTAATTTGTGGTTCAAAGGCTAAGATTTGGTCAATTAAATCTGGGGCAATTCTGACAGTAAATAGGAGTTCTTTTATATGCTTTGACACGAACCCATTTCTCCGGGCATCATCAAGAAACACACAAAGAAAATCATAAAATCCATCAACATTGTACAGTCCAAGCGGTTTCTGGTGTATGTTCAAGTTCGCCCAAAATAACACAGTAAAAATTTCCTCCATTGTGTCCAAGCCACCTGGCAAAGCAATAAAAGCATCAGCATAATTAATCATTTCTACCAGTCGTTCAGACATACCTGGCATGATCAGTTCTTCTCTATTTGATGATCCAATAAGATTCGCCTCCGCCAAGGATTTTGGGATGATTCCCAAGACTTCACTGCCCCCTTCCTGTACTGCCTTTGAAACGATCCCCATTAGTCCAAGATTGCCGCCACCATATACTAAATGCATATTCCTTTTAGATAAGAATCGACCCAATTCTGCTCTGGTTCCTGTAAGTAAATCTATTAAATGGTTATCTATCCTCAAAGAAGATCGTGGGCTATTGAGTCTAAGGTATTTAACCTAAAATCTCTTTTCCAAGTTCATTTTAAGTTTACCAATTCAATTTTATTAATGGCCAGTTAATAAAAAACATTAAGATTAAGGCTCAATAATTAAACCTTTATATTACCCAAACTATAATTTAACCCCTTATAAACCGGTGATATTGGATTTCATCACAACCGCAGATAACTGGCTTAGTTACGACACATATTTACGGTAGAAAAAACTTAAATAAAAGAAAAGACATAAAGTAAATTGCTGGAAATTAAATACTGAAAAGTAAATTACTGGAAAGTAAATGCTGAAAGTAAATAAAGTAAAAGTACAATAAAGAAAATGCTGAGGTAAAAGGATCCACTTTTATTACTACTATTTTAGATATCTCCATTAATATAATATATTAACTTTCCGTGATAATTACCAACCGGCCATGTAGACGTATCCTGATTAAGTCAAATTAATAATTAATTACCAACTGACCAATCAGGCAGTATCCATGCTTAGTCAAGTTAAAACCAATTTATAATTAATTACCAACCGACCAATATGGCGGTATCCTCGTTAAGTCGGATTTTAAATAGTTATTATATTATAATTAGGGGAGATTATTCTAAATAGCAATAATAAAAGCTTTACCTTTTACCCCAGCAAGGGGGAGTTACCTCCTCATTGCTTGAAAAGTAAAAACTGAAAAAGTAAAGAAAGGAAAGTATTGTGCGTAAAAGTAAATTACGGAAAGTAAAAACTGAAAAGTAAAGAGAATAAAGTACGAAAGCGGAAATTAATTATTGAAAGCTATAAATAAATAAACAAGATACAATCTTCTTAGTTATTCATAAGGAATTTCAAAGAAGAAAGTATGAATTTACAAATGAAATGACTTGGTATTTATAGGCAACATTATTAAATTCTCCACCAAATCCATTATTAATTTCTCCACTAATTGCTCCACTAAATTCATTATTAATTGCTCCACTAATTTATCCACCAAATCCATTATTAATTGCTATCATGTTTGGTGGAAGCTTGACTATTTTTATTTTTTATTTATTTTTATTTTTTCTTTGAAAATGACTTTAATAATTACTTATAACACACTTACGGATGTTTCAACAATTTCAGTTATGAACTCTTCAGAATTAGAAATTATTTTGTTCTTCAAAGTTGTAGACCATTGGGTCATCTTTAATCTGGAACTTTAATCAGCTCAATCTGATATTGGAGTAAAAGGTTATGCCCAAAATATGACAGTTGCACAAAATTGGAATTTCCGAAACTGCACTTCGTTAGAACGCCCTTTCAAGTTTCCAATCTCCAAAATTAATATGTCAACTCCAATATTTACCCTTATTTGACCTACGTTTCATCCTAAATAATTTCATTGAGTCCCAATATTATTTTATCTGCAAAATAAACTAAAACACATCAAAACGTTCATCAAACCCGAGAAAATAAACAAAATATTAAGTAAAAAGGGGCGGTAAATATTGATATATTTTTCACTCATCACACCCCCAAACCTAAAATTTTGCTAGTCCTCGAGAAAAACAAAAAAATAAAATCAAAGAAGCAATTAAAATTAAACTAAGCCACTTTCATGGGATCACGGTTGCATTTAGCATATGCAACAAGCCTTTAAATCCTTAGGTGTCCCTAGAGGACGAGTTGTAGTCTCGTGAGGGGTTACAGCAATGATACCCACAAACGTTTTAAAAAAGTAAAAAGATAATAAAACTAATGCACACAAAAGCAAAAAGACAAGATAAAAGAGAATAAAGAAGTTAGTGACTAAACAGATGAAACTTCTAATCCAAGTCAATAGTTGTTTTGTTTCTTTTTAAATTACCGAATAAGTAAATTCTCCGATTATTTTTACCATTCTTCATATACACAGTCAACAAAATATTAATCAACTCATTTTGCCCACAATAGTCACGAGTGTAGTTGAGAAGAAAATAATATTTTTGTCCTAAAGTCATATCAGATTTCACACCTTTTTTAAGCAATGAAATAATTTTTCTGACTTTTCTGATTTTTTCTTTGATTTTTGATTTTTTTGATTTATTTATATACAATATCTTTCATCTATGTAGCGAGATTTGAGTCAATGACTCCCAATCCAGTTGGTTTTAGGGCACTAGATGTTAAGACACCGCTACAGACTTAATTACTCAGACTTCAGATATATATATATATATATATTGGCAAAATCTTCAATCCATGTAACGAGCTTTGGGCCAGTGACTCCCAAACCAATTGGTTTTACGGCACTATGTGTTAAAACACCCTTACAGACTTAATATCTCGGATCTCAGAGGGTTTTTTTTTTCCTCCATCGCTTTTTATATATGCTTCCTCCAATTAAACTAGAGCACTGAATATTACAAAACTTTTCTATTACATCTCATGTCTGTATGTTACCATGTATGCTGATAATACATGTCAACTGAGCATATGAATATTCATTTTAGTCAGTATTATGGAGAATTCACAAATTAAATGATTTAAAATGAAATAAACAAAAATTAACTTGTTCCGAAATAGGTTGAGATACGTCTCAGGAATGGAAATTCCTTACACAGCTATCTCACCTCAATTTCACCTGATTAATAAATAAAAAACACAAAAATACAAAATATTTTTTTGGTTTTTGTAAAATTTTTCAAATATTTTTTATTTTTTTTGCTTTTTCAAAAAATTTGGATTAAAAATAAAACAATAAGAACAAGATATAATTTAACTATTCTCCTCCCCCAAACCTAAATGAGACATTGTCCCCAATATCTTAAACAGTAGAAGAAAAGTTCAGAAAACCATACTTGGTTAGCTGAAATTCTACATCTAAATGAAAAGTTGCAGGTTAAGATTCAGATTTATCCGATGCCTCTTACCACGATCATTATCGGACCAGTTTATCTTGGAAAGAATGGGGTCAATTTGTGGTTCAAAGGCTAAGATTTGGTCAATTAATTCTGGGTAAATTCTGGCAGTAAATAGGAGTTCTTTTACAGGCTTTGACACGAACCCATTTCTTCGGGCATCATCAAGAAACACACAAAGAAAATCATAAAATCCATCAACATTGTACAGTTCAAGCGGTTTCTGGTATATGTTCAAGTTCACCCAAGATAACACAGTAAAAATTTCCTCCATTGTGCCCAAGCCACCTGGTAAAGCAATAAAAGCATCAGCACAGTTAATAATTTCTACCAGTCGTTCAGACATACCTGGCACGATTAGTTCTTCTCCATTTGATGATCCGATAAGATTTGCCTCCGCCAAGGGTTTTGGGATGATTCCCAAGACTTGACTGCCCTTTCCTGTACGGCCTTTGAAACGATCCTCATTAGTCCAAGATTGCCGCCGCCATATACTAAGTGCATATTCATTTCAGATAAGACTCGACCGAATTCTGCTCTAGTTCCTGTAAGGAAATCTATTAAATGGTTATCTATCCTCAAGGAAGATCGTGGGCTATTGAGTCTAAGGTCTTTAACCTAAAATCTATTTTCCAAGTTCATTTTAAGTTTACCAGTTCAATTTTATTAATGGCCAGTTAGTAAAAAGAATTAGGAATAAGGCTCAATAAATAAACCTTTATATTACCCAAACTGTAATTTAACCCCGTATAAACCGGTGATATTGGATTTCATCAGAACCCCATATAACTGGCTTAGTTACGACACATATTTACAGGTAGTAAAAACTTAAATAAAAGAAAAGACATAAAGTAAATTGCTGTAAATTAAATACTGAAAAGTAAATTACTGGAAAGTAAATGCTGAAAGTAAATAAAGTAAAAGTACAATAAAGAAAATGATGAGGTAAAAGGATCCACTTTTATTACTACTATTTTAGATATCTCCCTTAATATAATATTTTAACTTTCCGTGATAATTACCAACCTGCCATATAGGCGGTATCCTGATTAAGTTAAATTAATAATTAATTACCAACCAACCAACCAGGCAGTATCCATGCTTAGTCAAGTTAACAACTAATTTATAATTAATTACCAACCGACCAATATGGCGGTATCCTCGTTAAGTAAGATTTTAAATAGTTATTATATTATAATTAGGGGAGATTATTCTAAATAGCAATAATAAAAGCTTTACCTTTTACCCCAGCAAGGGGGAGTTACCTCCTCATTGCTTGAAAAGTAAAAAACTGAAAAAGTAAAGAAAGGAAAGTATTGTGCGTAAATGTAAATTGCGGAAAGTAAAAACTGAAAAGTAAAGAGAAGAAAGTGCGAAAGCGGAAATTAATTATTGAAAGCTATAAATAAATAAACAAGATACAATCTTCTTAGTTATTCATAAGGAATTTCAAAGAAGAAAGTATGAATTTACAATGAAATGGCTTGCTATTTATAGGTAAAATTTTGCCTCCACCAAATCCATTATTAAATTCTCCACCAAATCCATTATTAATTGCTCCACCAAATCCATTATTAACTGCTCCACCAAATCCATTACTAATTGCTATCATGTTTGGAGCAAGTGAGAGATTTTTTTAGGGTTGGTGCTCGAAGTGCCAATTTCTATTTTTATTTCCCTGTAAATACTTATTTAAATATTTTATTATGACTAAAATAAAAATTTTCTATAATATAACATCTCTTTATATATGGTAAAGACATAATTGACATTAGAATGACTAGTTATGATACAGTTGCAAAAGCGTCGGAATTGACATTGAGTTGTATCATAACAGTATCATTTCTAAAACAGTTACTGGTCAAGGTTTACATTACTTGGTCTGTAAGTAAACCCGCTGAGACTGGTACATGTCGTATATTGGAATCTTGGATTTCAATGGTTGATTCTCAATGAACCATGATTCTCGGAGACTCGTATGGACATGTAGGTGTTTATATCGAATAAACACTGAATGACTCACCAAAGATTCTTAATAGATGGTACACCAATGTCAATCAGAATCTTCTCAGGTTGAGTATCGTAGTGATTCTTTGACTTGAGATACCACTGTGGATAAATGAGATATCCTTCACACTTTGATGGCAGTCATGTCACCAACCTATTAAGGTCAGACCTCCACATGTTCGTTTGGTGTGGATTGATCCTCAAGATATCCTCTGTGTGTCAAGATAGAATTCTTCAGCTCTGTGTATAGAGCATATGTATTCAATATAGGATTAGTAATTTGTTATATCCATGGGCCCGTGGTACACTATAGAAATGAGTTCTAAGTGTTATTAAGAGATTGCTATTAGAAATGTCGACGGGATTATACCTATAGAGATTTAATGTTTATATCTATATCACTGGAATAATTCGGATACCTATGACGGAGGGATTATACATATGTGATGACCTCGATCTGTATAGTTCAACGAGTTTTATCAGTGGTCGTCATAGTTTACGAGTGGGTAAATTATGGACATGAAATTGGATTTCGGGATGGATATGCCGGAATTTAGAGAGTCTCAGTAAAGAAATATACTTGTATAGCACTAGGTCAACCATTATGAATAATAATGAATATTTATAAATCGTTTAATGGTTAAACGGAAAAATACATGCATAGGGGTTTTTTCGGTCATTTCCTATTTAATGTGTATTTGTATTTAATATATAATTTTTTTAACTACACATGAATTAATTATCAATTTATGATATTTGACATATATCATTAATATATGTATCTGGATTATTTAAAGTAAATATAATACATACATTTAAATATTTATATTTAAGTAATTATTTAATTGTTTAATAAATAAAATAATTAAAATATAAAATATCTAAGTTGATATTTAAATTTGGAAATGATTAAAGTGTAAATGTTTGACTTTTACATTTAAAGAAAAGGTTATCAAATTGGATTTGGTTTCATTTATTTGTTTGAAAAATTGAAAAATACATTTTCCCTTTTTCATCAAATTTTCGGCCAACCCTAAGTATTTAAGGGTAATATTTTTTCATTTTCTTCGCTCAAGGTTAAGCCTCCAAAAACATAAAACAAAAGACTTGAGAGAGAAAGAGAAGTAATAGGCAAATGTCAAAGGAAATCTTGAAGATTAGTAAGTAATTTAAAGAATATTTATATTATTCTTAGCTACAACATATGTTGTTTTCATATTTTTCTACTCTTTTAGTTTGGTGTTTAGAAGTTTGGAAGCTTGAATGAAAGATGTATGCATGTATGTAATTAAAGTAAACTTGTTAAATGTTAATAAGCTTTCTTTTAGTCATTAGATGACTTGGATTCCATTCTAGAGCTATTAGGTCACTCATTGATGACCTAGAATTGTTCTTGAGTTGTTTCAAAGTGGTGAGACTTATTTGGTGTTGTAGAGATTAGATTAAAGTGTTGTATTAGATTAATTTTGGTAAATTTTTATTAATTTGATTAATTGAAAAAAATAGGGTTTTAACCTAAAGTAGAATTATGACTTTTCATATATATAGTATTTTGATGTATATGAGATTTACAAATCACTTTGGTAATGATTGGAAATCATCTAAGCATATTTTGACAAACTAGGACCAAAAATAACAAAATGTAGAACTTGAGGTGCTCTCAACAATTTGAAGAAAAATTGGGACTTTGTGTTTGAGTTGTATTTTGATGTATAAATTATTTTGGTAGTGATTGGAAATCACCTAATCTTGTATTTGACAAATTATGATTAAAATGATCAAAATATAAACTTTTGGGGTCCCACGATAATTTAGGAAAAATTCTGGATTTTGGGTAAAACAAGAATTTTTGAGTATTGAGTAATTAGAATGAAATAGTTTATTTTAATTACCTAAGAAAATTTATTGTAATCATGAAAATTTATATTTCACGTTCTGCTGCGTTACCCGATAATACCATTTAAAACCCAAACAAAATTGTTGTAAGGTTACCGTAATTTAAGAAAGTTCAATTATGTATTCTTTGAATAGAAGAAAGTATGATTGAATTGAAGGATGTATGTAGTTTTATCGATTTGATGAATTTTCAAAGGTGTCTAATTGTAATAAAGTATAATAAATATGGCTCCTCGTCTCATGTGATGGAAGTGGATTTGATGTAAAATGACTTATTTTATGATGTTCGGGTTGATGCTATATGTAATTTGAATGTTCGGCTAATAGATTGGTGTATATGTGAATATGTAGATATGATAATTTGTCATGGTAAAGAATAAATGATAATAAAAATTGATAAATCTAAACTTGTAATAATTTAGTTATTTTGATAAAGTGTTTAAATGTTTGACATGCTTGTTTGTAGTTTATATCTGACTTGTTTGTTGTAATACTAGTCTAGTTACTTACTGAGTTTTTACAACTCACACCAAACTAGATTGCTAGGTTTGAATGTTAGACACTAGGTGGGTCAACCACTTCTGCTTTGCAAGTCATGCTCGAGACGCATATCACCTAAGCGGTAGTCACCCTAGCAAGTGTCATGGGAGAAGTTTTAGAAGTTTAGGATAATTGGTTATTATTTTGGTTGTCGTGCTGACCACGGTATTTGTATATATATATATTAAGTAAATGTTTTGATTGCCTATGATGTTGTGGGCACAGAGCCCTTGAGTGTTGATAGATAATGTGGGTCTTAAGCCGTTAGGTAACAATTTTGATGAGTTTTGTGTGGACCTGAGGTCCTTTCATTTGTTTGATGTTTTCTTAGATTCCGTTTGATGTTGGACTGTGATCTAGGTTGTCCAGTTTTATGATACATCATGCAGAATTTTCTGTAAATTTATAGGCTTATGAAGATAGGTCAATCCTGTCTTCTACGGGTACCATCCTGCCTCTGGCGAGGTGTTACAATTATGGTAACAGAGTAAAGTTTTAAGTGTCGGTCACTGCAGCTACATGTGGAGACACTATTTTTTTGCATGAACCCGATGATAAGCCTCGTATGGAGGCACTACCTAAAAAGTTGAGGAAGTTGCGAAAAATGAATGCCTGAAGGAAGGAAAACCTCCAAAATTAGCCCCTCATCGGATTCAGACTCACTAGCTAGCCTCGAATTCGCTCAGTCAGCTTATGCTTCAAACCTTAGCCTCAGACCCACCATGCAACCCATGTAATCCACGTGGCCCAAAACCCCATGCACGCCAAATCCTTTCATCAAATCACTTGCCAAACTTAACAAAGATTTGAAATCCCTTCTTGCCAAATATGCAAGATCCTAGACCCAAACTTGAAAGGATTCTCACTTCCTAATATAAGTGATTTGAGTTTCCCTTATAAATCCCTTAAGCACCTTATATGGAAAGGGAGATCTTGACACAAAAGGGAGGAGAGAAGCTGCCATAGAGGAGTGGTGGCAACTTGAAGAAAAAAAAAACCCTAGAAGGCAGCAACTATAAAAGAAAGGGAAGTGGACCGGTTAAAAGAAGGAAAAGGATGAGGAAAAATGAAAAAAAAAACAATGAGAAAACAGTAAACCAGAAGGCAACCATCACCCCCCTATCTGCATCGTCTACCAGCGTGAAGCAGAATAAGAGAAACTAGAATGGGAAAGCCGTGAACCAAAAAGCTGAAACTAGAACATTAAAATCGTGAACCAATTAGTAGAAACCAGAACATTAAAACCGTGAACCAGTGAGCAGAAACCAAGACATTGAAAGCCATGAATCAGTGCTAAGAAGAACCAGACCAGCGACAACAGCGTGAAGCAGAAGGCAGAGACGACGTGAACCAGAGTGTAATTCAGTGACATCAGCGAAGAAGAACTAGAAACAGCGAACTAGGAACAACAAGAACAAACCAGAAAACAAAAACTAAGAACCCTAGACGTGAGAAAGAGGAGAAACCGAGTGAGAGAGAGAATCGAACCAAACCTTGAAACCAAGCTTCGATCCTTCCGGCAACGGCCTAATGCACTTCCGAGAAAGCAACTTAAAAGGTAAGACCTGAGGGCACCCTTACCATATTTATTTTTTAGTTCCAGATACTGCATGCCTAGCTGGACGTGAAATACATCTAGCCGGGTATGCGAAGCCCTACATCAAAAGAATGGCCAAATCTCTGGCCACATTTCTTCTTTGGCATTTCGTTGTTTATTTTTATCTATTTATTCACTTTTATTGTTATTTCAATATTTCGCCTTTATTTTGTTTATGTTTTTTCATGTTGATGATTATCCGTATATGCATGGTTAAGTTTTTTATGTCTGTTTACATTGCATTGATGATTATGTGTGTTATTATCCCTTGTGGTATATCGGATGTTTAGACAAAAGAACTTGACGACGCTGTTCTAGGCTCGCGGCCTAGTTGGGAAGTACGAAATAACATGTAGTCGCCACCCGGTGTGAACCGGGACAAAGGTTTAAGGCCACACTCACCCCTCGCAAGGGAAGACCTCAAACCGTTGGGTTCAGAATGGTCCCTTACTTATGTCACTTGTGATGATATAATTTGTGCAATAAACTAACCCAATCTATTCAACATTCATGCTCAAGGGTACTTAGATCTAACATGCTTTCATCCAAATAAATCCACGCAATGTAACACAACAAGCATATTGAACCATTAAATCAACATGTATAAATCATCACCCAAACGCATCATAAACTAAGAACATGCATAATGAACAACCTAAACATGCTTTAACAAATAAATAACAAACTAAATTAAACCATGCTTTAAATAATAAACAAATAACCTAAAGTCTATAACATGCTCAAATACAAGTTAGGATGAGACGAGATACGTGTATCTTAAGTGGTACGTGGCATTGTATCCCGAGTGCAGACCATACTACCGTCCATTCGGAATCGGCTATGGAATTTACGTCCGGGTTTCCATCCGATATACCACAAAAGGGAACACATATCCCGCTCATCCAACAATCACATCATGCTTCAAACGACTCTCATGCAATTATATATCAAAATAAATAAAACAAAAATAAAGAAGATAAGTAAAAAGGTGCCCTCAGGTCTAACCTCTTTTGTCGTCTAAGAAAGGGCGTTACACGTCCGTTGGAAGGGAGATTGATCCGATGCTTTTCCAATTCGTCTACTCAATGTTTTTCCCTCGTTGTTTTGATGCTTGGGCTGCTGTTTCAAGTCCGTTTCGCTGCTGTTTCGCTGCTCCGTTTCAGGTCACTGTTTTGGTGATTTAGTGGACTGTTTTGGGTGATTTTGAAGGCTTAGGGGGGGTGCGTTTGTAAGGATTTTTTAGGGGAACTTTATGGAGGTTTTTGGGATGGTGTTTAGGTGATTTTAGGACTGTTTTGTGGGCTAAGGACGCAACAAAAACTGACCAGAACAGAAGGTGAACTGCGGCAGTTCACAGGTGCAGTGGGGTGTTTTCAGGGACTGGTTTGGGCGCTGATTTGGAGCTGCTTTTGGGGGGTCTTTTGTGCGACTTTGGGGCTGTATTAGAGGCTTATTTTAAGGTGTTTTAGGGCTGTGAATGGTGGCTGGAACTCGGCAATGGAGGGCTGTGTTTCAGGCTTGGGCGTGAGAGGGGATTGGTAAAGAAGAGGAGATGCGGCAATGGAGGTGTCTTGGTTTGGTGTTGCGGCAATGGAGGCTTTATGGAGGGATTTGGGCGTGTGATGGAGGCTTCAAAAAGTGCTTGGAAGTGCTTGAGAGAGGGATATGTGCTGTAGGCGTGAAGGTGATGTATGTGTGCTTAGCGTGAAGGAGGGCTGACGAGTGGGCTATGTGGCATGAGGCAATTTGGCTTATTTGTGCGGCAGGCTGTGAATTGGCTGAGTGGAGCGTGAAAGTGGGTGCAACATGTGTGGGTTGAAGCGTGAGTGGCTAATTGAGTGAAGGCAATGGGCAATTGGCATTTGTTGAAGAAGCAAGGCTGCGCGAGGGTAGGTCGGTTGTGTGAAGAAAGCAGGCTGGCTGCGCAGGGAAAATTTGTTTGCCTCAAAGGGGTTGGCTACGCCGGGAAATTTGTATCCTGCGTTTGTGTGGCTAGGTTATTTTCTTTCGTTTTTTTCGTGAGAGTGAGCTAGCCAACCAGGGTTTGGATGTGTGGGTTAAAGGTTCTTTTTATAGGCTAAGGGAGAGGGTTTACCTTGTTTGGGTAGGAGAAGGATTTGTGTGTTAATTGAGAATATCTTTTAATTAAAATGAGATAGGGAAAATCTTTTAATTAAGGGAAGTGATTTGATTTATTCTTTTTAGTTAAGGATATGATTTATTTAATTAGGAAGGTGATTTAATTTAATTTAGGAATGTGTTTTATTTAAATTAGGAATTTAATTTAATTTAATTTCAAGTTCAATTTAATTGGTGAATGTGATTTAATTTAATTTAAGTTTAATTTTAATTGGTTTTAATTATTTAATTTGTGAGATGTGTTTTAAATATTTTAATTATTTAATTTGTGAGATGTGTTTTAATGGGTTTGGTGTGTTTTAAAACAGAGGTCCAACAAGCGAACCCGAAGCGAAACAAGCGAGTTAAATATGACAAAATGCTAATTTCCAACTTTACCCTTCCAACGTCCGTTTCCCGCGGCTTTCACAACTAAAGAGGTAGTGTCTCCATACGAGACTCATCATCGGGCTGATATGCAAAAATGCAATGCCTACAGTCGCCCCCACTTTGATGGGACTTGTGCAGTGTGTGACAATGACAATCCTATCAAAGTACATGCAACGCATTTTTACTTACCTGGCTCGCCAGTTTTCACCTGGTCTGCCAGCTGTGCTGAACTGATTTTGATAATGTGGTGAGGTGCGACGACCTCGAGGTTCATCCCTGCAAGATGCTTCGATCACTAGGAATCACTACCGAACTGAACTGATTATGATGGCGAGGCGCTTCGACCCCTGGGCTTGGTTCCCGAACCATCTGTGGGCTTTGTTCCCGAACTGTGTAGAGAGTGGGCTTTGTTCCCCTGGGCTTTGTTCCCGTTGTGTTGAATGTGATGGCGAGGTGCTTCGACCTCTGGGCTTTGTTCCTGAACCACCTGTGGGCTTTGTTCCCGAGCTGAATGTAATGGCGAGGTGCCTCGACCTCTGGGCTTTGTTCCCGAACCACCTGTGGGCTTTGTTCCTGCACTGATTTGATGATGCGCCATTCCTGGCGTGCTAAACCCCGTACCTAGGGTGTCACGGTTGTGTCTCCGTACCTAGAGTCCCGCAATGATGATGTTGGTTGTCTGAGTGCTAACCCCGTACCTAGGGTGTCGCGGTGACGTCTCCGTACCTAGAGAGCCACAAATGTTTGAGTGCTAACCCCGTACCTAGGGTGTCACGGTGACGCCTCCGTACCTAGAGTGCCACAAATGTTTGAGTGCTAACCCCGTACCTAGGGTATTGCAGTGACGTCTCCGTACCTAGAGAGCCACAAATGTCTGAGTGCTAAGCCCGTACCTAGGGTGTCGCAGTGACGCCTCCGTACCTAGATTGACACAAATGTCTGAATGCTAACCCCGTACCTAGGGTGTCGCGGTGACGCCTCCATACCTAGAGTGCCATAAATGTCTGGATGCTAACCCCGTACCTAGGGTGTCGCGGTGACGTCTCCATACCTAGAGAGCCACAAATGTCTGAATGCTAACCCCGTACCTAGGGTGTCGCGGTGACGTCTCCGTACCTAGAGAGCCATAAATGTCTGAATGCTAACCCCGTACCTAGGGTGTCGCGGTGACGTCTCCGTACCTAGAGAGCCACAAATGTCTGGATGCTAACCCCATACCTAGGGTGTCGCGGTGACGTCTCCATACCTAGAGAGCCACAAATGTCTGAATGCTAACCCCGTACCTAGGGTGTCGCGGTGACGTCTCCGTACCTAGAGAGCCAAAAATGTCTGAATGCTAACCCCGTACCTAAGGTGTCGCGGTGACGTCTCCATACATAGAGAGCCACAAATGTCTGAATAGTCCACATGCCGTACCTGGCGTGCTAACCCCGTACCTAGGGTGTCGCAGTAGTCTGAGTGCTAACCCCGTTCCTAGGGTGTCGCTGATATGATGATGGTCCATTTCCGAACCGTGCTCTATTTTTGGAGTGCCATTTTCGGCGAGTGATGAGATAATGGTCCATTTACGAACCGTGCTCCATTTCCAGAGTGCCATTTCCGGCATGCTAAACCCCATTTTCGAGGCATAGCTGATATGATGATGGTCTATTTCCAAACCGTGCTCCAATTTCGGAGTGCCATTTTCGGCATGCTAAACCCTATTTACGAGGCATCGCTGATATGATGATGGTCCATTTCCGAACCGTGCTCCATTTCCGGAGTGCCATTTTCGGCATGCTAAACCCCATTTCCGAGGCATCGCTGATATGATGATGGTCCATTTCCGAACCGTGCTCCATTTCTGGAGTGCCATTTTCGGCATGCTAAACCCCATTTCCGAGGCATCGCTGATATGATGATTGTCCATTTCCGAACCGTGCTCCATTTCCGGAGTGCCATTTTCGGCATGCTAAACCCCATTTCCGAGCTATCGCTGATGTGATGATGGTCTATTTCTGAACCGTGCTCCATTTTCGGAGTGTTACTGTGATGTGGTGTGATGAGGTCCATTCCCGAACCATCATCGGATGTGGTCCATTCCCGAACCGATCTCCATTCCCGGACTGTCCATTCTCGGACTAAATCTCCATTCTCGGAGTGCTATTCCTGGCGTGCCATTCTCGGCATGCTCATTCTCGAGCTGTCCATTCCCGGACTATATCTCCATTCTCGGAGTGCCATTCCCAGACTATATCTCCATTATCGGAGTGCCATTCTCGGCAGAACTAATCTGATGTGATGCGGGATTCGCCCCCATAATGTCATGCTCGGCAGAAACTGAGCTGATGCTATGTGGGCCTTCCCCCCAAAATGCCATACCCGGCAGAAACTGATCTGATGCTATGTGGGCCTCGCCCCCAGAACTTGCTATATCAGGCAGAACTGATCTGATGTCTTCATACTCGGAGTGTCGTACCTGGCTGATCTAATATCTCCATACCTGGAGTGCCGTACTTGGCCAAAACTGATACTGATGTCTCCATACCCAGAGTGGCCATACCCGGCAAAACTGATGCTGATGTCTCCATACTCGGAGTGCCATAACCCGGCAAAACTGATGCTGATAATGTGTGGGCCTCGCCCCTAGAGTGCCATACCCAGCAAGACTGATACTGAACTAATGTGGGCCTCGCCCCCAGAGTGCCATACCCGGCAGAACTAATACTGAACCAATGTGGGCCTCGCCCCCAGAATGTCATACCCGGCAAGCCTACAATTGATGCTGATGATAATGTGGGCCTCGCCCCCAGAGTGCCATACCCGGCAAAACTGATGCTGATAATAATGTGTGTCTTGCCCTATGATTCATTCCTGGATTCATTCCAAAACTCTGACAGCGTGGGCCTCGGTCCTAGGATTCATTCTCGGATTCTTTCCAAATTTTGACGATATGGGCCTCAACCCTGGGATTCATTCCCCAAACTGCTGATAGAGTGGGCCTCGACCCTGAGTTGATACTGATGTGGGCCTCACCCCAAACTGATACTGATGTGGGCCTCGCCCCCAGACTGAAACTGATGTGGGCCTTGCCCCAAAACTGATACTGATGTGGGCCTCAACCCCAGGACTCATCCCCAAACGAATACTGATACGGGCCTCGACCCCAAACTAAAACTGATGTGGGCCTCGCCCCCAGAATGATACTGACGTGGGCCTCAACCCCAAAACTACTACTCGTATGTTGCTGATTATGGTGGGCTTGTCTTTGCCGCTTTCTCTTTTTCTTATTTGAAACCTGTGAAAAACAAAACAAACACAAAAAAGAATGCAAAATATGTTACGTGTATGGATGCATGCATGAATGATTTTCCTATCCCGCTAGGTTAGGTCTTCTGCCAGTTCTCCAAGTGATTGCTCAGCCTTCTCTCTGGTCTCATGGCTCAATTTCTTGTTATACTTCTTATTCACGAGGTGGTAGACTGGTCGCCCCCAGTCTTGATTTAGCTTTCTGCTCTCCGCTGTTTGCACTTGGTCAAGGTGAACCATATGGTGGGGCCTTCCATATCATCATACTATATTACATGCTACGAAATAGTCTCAATAGTTATACATATCATTGTCCTCAAAGAATGCTCAATAATGAAACCAGAGAACCTTTAAAAATTCGATGCAACTCAAATCCAAGTCTTTGAACAAATGATCTATGCCAGACTCAAAGTGTGTGTGTGCAAATGTTCTTTCACAGCTTAATCCTTAAATAAGCTAACTCGATGATTTCGTTTCAAAAATTGGGTTCGATGGGTCAAACCAACCTAGATGTCTCAGTTAGGCTCTGCAATTGCTTTTTCATGCTTAATGTGATATGGTTTTATTTCTCTTTTGTCTCTTTTTTTTTTCTTTTCATTTTGAACTTCTTTTTTCTTTTATTTTCTTTTTCTCTTTTTTTTTTCTTTCTTTCTTTTTCAACACACCTACCCTTTAAGGTAGCATTTCTCCTCATGGTGGTCCTAATACTCGCCCATGGGTAGCTTCACGCTTATCGGTTATAGGTGGTTCAATTCTTTTTTCTTTAGAGACTTTTCTTTCATTTTAAACCATACCACACATCATAACATAAGCAAATCAAGATAGACATCTAAGCAAACGGTCATTCACCGACGTACAATTTCTTCAACTAGTCACCTTGCCAACTACTCAGGTTTTCACCGCTAAGAACCTATAGTGAAATGCTTACGAGTCTAACATAGATCAATCACTCAAAGTATCAGATAAAAGCACATCAATAGTTTATCGTTTCTAAGGTTTCAACTTAAAGCAATCAATTTCATCATCGGACTTATGCCTAACTATTAAGGACTAAAATCAAACAACAATTTTTTTTTTCTTTTTTTTCTCTTTTTCTTTTTCTTTTTTTTTTGAAGGCCCCCAATGGTCTTTCTATCTCTGCCGTAAATTTCTCTGTTTCTCGATTTCCTTTTCCCCAATATCCATGTTTACTAAACTCTTCTTTGACAAGTCTTCTTTTATCCCTAACCCAACAGATATCTATGATGGCTTTTAAGACACGAGGGTTAACATGATGCATGTATGCATGAGATGCATGTGATGTATGAGACACAATATGCATGGGGTTATCAAAAGCATAAAGGGTGGCCCCTATAGGTCATACAAATATGTTCACATGTGGGTTTACAGGAGTGTGGACAAAGACTCTCGTTTGACGAAGGATTACCCACAACTAGGACTCCCTACTCAAGGGTTCAAGCGACCAAGTGAGTGCACCTTTTTTATACCTTACGGTACGTGCCAACGAGTTACGGTGTATGACTAACTATCGAATGGATTTCCCGTTGTAGATTCCCCAGAGGGAGGGTGGAGCGAGGCTCTCTTAAGTACCCAAGCCCCTTAGGCTCTTATCGCTTGGTGTCAAGAATAAACAACGAGTCTTCCAACTAGTCTATCACAACGAGCTACAAGTGATGATTATCTAGGTGTCTTCACAGCTTTTCCTTATGAAAAGGTAGTGAGTGAAGGAAGACATCGAACCATTACCTAAACTTAACAATGCCTTGGTTACACCCCTTTCAACCCACGGTAAAAAAGGTTAACTAAAGCACAAATCATACACATCACAAGACATGATTTCGAGGCCAATTCTCTAATATCCCCAGTGGAGTCGCCAGACTGTAGACAACAGAACTTGACGACGCTGTTCTAGGCTCGCGGCCTAGTTGGGAAGTACGAAATAACATGGAGTCGCCACCCGGTGTGAACCGGGACAAAGGTTTAAGGACCTCACCGTTGGGTTCAGAATGGTCCCTTACTTATGTCACTTGTGATGATATAATTTGTGCAATAAACTAACCGAATCTATTCAACATTCATGCTCAAGGGTACTTAGATCTAACATGCTTTCATCCAAATAACTCCACGCAATGTAACACAACAAGCATATTGAACCATTAAATCAACATGTATAAATCATCACCCAAACGCATCATAAACTAAGAACATGCATAATGAACAACCTAAACATGCTTTAACAAATAAATAACAAACTAAATTAAACCATGCTTTAAATAATAAACAAATAACCTAAAGTCTATAACATGCTCAAATACAAGTTAGGATGAGACGAGATACGTGTATCTTAAGTGGTACGTGGCATTGTATCCCGAGTGCAGACCATACTACCGTCCATTCGGAATCGGCTATGGAATTTACGTCCGGGTTTCCATCCGATATACCACAAAAGGGAACACATATCCCGCTCATCCAACAATCACATCATGCTTCAAACGACTCTCATGCAATTATATATCAAAATAAATAAAACAAAAATAAAGAAGATAAGTAAAAAGGTGCCCTCAGGTCTAACCTCTTTTGTCGTCTAAGAAAGGGTGTTACACGTCCGTTGGAAGGGAGATTGATCCGATGCTTTTCCAATTCGTCTACTCAGCGTTTTTCCTCGTTGTTTTGATGCTTGGGCTGCTGTTTCAAGTCCGTTTCGCTGCTGTTCGCTGCTCCGTTTCAGGTCACTGTTTTGGTGATTTAGTGGATTGTTTTGGGTGATTTTGAAGGCTTAGGGGGGGTGCGTTTGTAAGGATTTTTTAGGGGAAATTTATGGAGGTTTTTGGGATGGTGTTTAGGTGATTTTAGGACTGTTTTGTGGGCTAAGGACGCAACAAAAACTGACCAGAACAGAAGGTGAACTGCGGCAGTTCACAGGTGCAGTGGGGTGTTTTCAGGGACTGTTTGGGGCGCTGATTGGAGCTTCTTTTGGGGGGTCTTTTGTGCGAATTTGGGGCTGTATTAGAGGCTTATTTTAAGGTGTTTTAGGGCTGTGAATGTGGCTGGAACTCGGCAATGGAGGGCTGTGTTTCAGGCTTGGGCGTGAGAGGGGATTGGTGAAGAAGAGGAGATGCGGCAATGGAGGTGTCTTGGTTTGGTGTTGCGGCAATGGAGGCTTTAAGGAGGGATTTGGGCGTGTGATGGAGGCTTCACAAAGTGCTTGGACGTGCTTGAGAGAGGGATATGTGCTGTAGGCGTGAAGGTGATGTATGTGTGCTTAGCGTGAAGGAGGGCTGACGAGTGGGCTGTGTGGCATGAGGCAATTTGGCTTATTTGTGCGGCAGGCTGTGAATTGGCTGATTGGAGCGTGAAAGTGGGTGCAACATGTGTGGGTTGAAGCGTGAGTGGCTAATTGAGTGAAGGCAATGGGCAATTGGCGTTTGTTGAAGAAGCAAGGCTTCGCGAGGGTAGGTCGGTTGTGTGAAGAAAGCAGGCTGGCTGCGCAGGGAAAATTTGTTTGCCTCAAAGGGGTTGGCTACGCCGGGAATTTGTATCCTGCGTTTGTGAGGCTAGGTTATTTTCTTTCATTTTTTCGTGAGAGTGAGCTAGCCAACCAGGGTTTGGATGTGTGGGTTAAAGGTTCTTTTTATAGGCTAAGGGAGAGGGTTTACCTTATTTGGTAGGAGAAGGATTTGTGTGTTAATTGAGAATATCTTTTAATTAAAATGAGATAGGGAAAATCTTTTAATTAAGGGAAGTGATTTGATTTATTCTTTTTAGTTAAGGATATGATTTATTAATTTAGGAAGGTGATTTAATTTAATTTAGGAATGTTTTTTATTTAAATTAGGAATTTAATTTAATTTAATTTCAAGTTCAATTTAATTGGTGAATGTGATTTAATTTAATTTAAGTTTAATTTTAATTGGTTTTAATTATTTAATTTGTGAGATGTGTTTTAAATATTTTAATTATTTAATTTGTGAGTTGTGTTTTAATGGGTTTGGTGTGTTTTAAAACAGAGGTCCAACCAGCGAACCCGAAGCGAAACAAGCGAGTTAAATATGACAAAATGCTAATTTCCAACTTTACCCTTCCAACGTCCGTTTCCCGCGCTTTCACAACTAAAGAGGTAGTGTCTCCATACGAGACTCATCATCGGGCTGATATGCAAAAATGCAATGCCTACAGGATGGAAACCTAGACGTAAATCTCATAACTGAATCCGAATGGATGGTAGTGCGGTTTGTACATGGGATATAACTCCACGTGCTACTCGGGAAATACTAATATATGTGCGATTGACCCCCTTTTTATTTGCTGTTTATCTTAATGAATCATTTTCTTTTGAATTTTTTCCTTTATATTATGATCATTATTATTTCCATAGCCCATCATGCACGACTGTATATTATTGACGTTTTTTTTTTTGACATTTTTCGTGCTTTTGGTTGTTTATTATAATTTTCATTATCGCATCTCCTATTTCTTAATTTAATATGCTTTTGGAATCACGTTATTGTGATTATTATTTTGGTTGGGTATGTTCTTACATTTTTTATTCACTTTTATGCATGAATTACATTAATACTTGACTATACCATTGTGTGAACCCGTACATTATACTGACATAAGTAAGAGACCATTTCGAACCCAACGGTTTGAGGTCTTCCATTGCGAGGGGTGAGTGTGGCCTTAAATCTTTCCCAGTTCACACTGGGTGGCGACTACTTCATTCTCTGTTTAGTCCCCCGAGGGCTAATCCATACTCTCTACGGGCTGCGAGCCCAACAGTGTCGTGGTCACCGAATATCATATGCATAGCGGTAAACCCCGCTTCGCTCCTACAGATTGTGACTTCACTGGGGATAGAGAATCAGCCCGAAATAATGCCTTGTAGTGTCCATGGATTTGGATTTGGTTAACCAAGTCTCATATATTTCACATACCCTTCTTACCCCCGATGGCGTCATGTATCGTGAAGTCGCTTTCACTCAACGTGGCAGATCGTTATGTGATGATAACCATCACTCGTTGGCACGTACCCTATGGTATAAAAAGGCGTGCTCACTTGGTCGCTCGAACCCTTAAGTGGGGAGACCTAGTTGTATGCAACCCTTCACCGATGAGAGCCTTATACATACCCTTGTAAGCCCACATACGAACCGTACTTATTTGTCCTATAGAAGTTACCCACATGCTTGTGTTTGGGCCTATTATCATTTGGATCCATTTTGGCTTCTCGTCATAGAATACGAACTTGTTGGGCCACTTAAACTGGGACGAGTTTGTATCTTATGATGATTGGGCCAAAACGTTTTCAAAGTAACGATAGGCCACCCTATCATTTGAAGTTATTTAGCCACCTTATCGCAAAAGTGTAAACCCATTGGGCCTTTTCAACTAGGACAAGTTTACACCTCGCGATAATCTGACTGAATGCTTTAAAATGATAATGGGCCAACTTGTATAAAAACCTTGATGGGCTTAGAAGGTCCAAACATGATCCGAATATGCCAGATGCATGAGTCTGATATCCGTACTGGCTTTCATCCACGAAAGGTACGCCTTATTATGGCATATCTGTATGCTTTTGGATATCTCCAAGTCCGTCTCCACCACAATTGTGATTACCGAGGGCCCAATCCATCATTTTTAGACAATGGCACGATCCCAATAATTGGCTTAGTCAGTCTTGTAAATTTGCGGTCTTTGTCTTTTACTGATGAAGAAGGACTGAGGTAGCCAAGGTTCACCCATGTAGCATAGGAGAGAACGATTTTGTGTACCCCATATTGGTGTATGAAATGAGTCATACCTAGGGCAGAAATGGACTTAACACAGGTCCGGGAGGAATAACATCGGAAGGGTATATGCTATTTTGATAACCATATGCACTCATGTATCTCATGCATCACATGCATACACACATCACGCTGACCCCTTATCTTAAAAGCCATCATAGATATCTGTTGGGTTAGAGTAGAAGGAAGACTTGTCAAGAAGAGGTTAGCAAGCATGGATCAATTGGAGAACAACATCACTAAAATTACCGAACAACTACAAGTTTTGACCAACGCTGTGGCCAATCTGACATTACCCCGCACAGTGGGAACAAAAAACAATGAGGATGGAATGCGTGAGGAGCCCCCGAATAGGGTGAGCAAAGAAATCCGTATTTTTGTTGATGACATGGCTGAGTATGCCACATGAAGGATAGTCGGGCCTCAGGCAGAGTTACAGAAACTCAGAGAACAAATAGAGTCAGTTACCCGCAAGATGAAGGGAAAACATGAAGATCTATTAGACTATGATGTGATGACTTTCGAAGAACAGCTGCCTCCTCAGTTTAAGATGCCTGACATGGCCAAGTTCAATGAAAACGGAGATCCTATGGTCATTCTCCGATAATATGTTTCAGTGATGAGTTAAGTGGGTTTGTCGAAGCGCCATGTGCAGAAGATGTTCAGGATGTCACTGGAAGGGGCTCCCGTAGTTTGGTATCATAGCCTGGAGAGAAAGGTCAAGGATGACTGGAGGGCATTAGCGGAGGCTTTCTTGAACCAATATGTCACAGAAATTGAGATAGACTTGTCAATCCATGACCTAGAAAACACCAAACACAAGCTAGAAGAGACCTTCAAAGATTATATGGGTCGCTGGAGGAGCCAGCTCTTGAAGATTCAGACACGGCCCTCTGAGAAGAACCAGATTAAGATGTTCACTTAGGGCACCAAGCCCTCAATTTATAACAAGCTGAGAATGATGAACACTAATATTAGTGAATTTCCACAGTTAAGAGAAACTGTCATTGATATCGAGGAAGAGGAAGCCGAGAACATAACGTTTTACAGCCAGAATAGAAAGACCATTGGGGGGCCTTCAAGGACCAAGCTCGCTCCTGCTGAGGTCGCCGCCATCAAAAATAGGCGATTCTCTAATTTTGGTAGACCTTTGTCAAAGGTGTTTGAAAAGTTGAAGAGGCAAAGAGTCCTAAAACCCTTAGAACCCAAACCACTTCCAAAATCTGTGCCACGCCACCACGACCTAAACATGTACTATCACTTCCATCAGCAAAAAGGCCATGAAACTGACAACTGTACCCACCTTAGGCATGAGATCCAAGACCTCATTGACACTTATAAGATATCTGACCCGAAAAAAGAACAACCCAACACACACAGAAACCATCTACCCAACTACCACTACGTTCCACCACCCACTTACATGATCAACTCCGGCCTACCAAAAAACCTTGTCCTCCAAACTCTCAACCACCAAGCTTCTTGCATGGGTGCGGGATGAATAAGGTCTGAATGGTATATGTTGTTTTGATACCCACATGCATCTTATGTATCTTGTGCATCTCATGAATCGCATGCATACACACATCATCCTGACCCATTGTCTTAAAAGCCATCATAGATATCCGTTGGGTTAGAGAAGAAATAAGATTTGTCAAGAAGAGGTTAACAAGTATGGATGCGTCAGACAGTGAAGGTTCCTGCATGGATTAATTGGAGACTAAAATCACCAAAATTACCGAGCAACTACAAGCTTTGACCAACGATGTGGCCAATCTAACAGTGCCTCACACAGTGGGAATAGAAAACAATGAGGATGGAAGGCGTGAGGAGCCCTCGAATAGGGTGTGCGAAGAAATCCTTGTTTTTGATGATGACATGTGTAGGCATTGCATTTTTGCATATCGAACCCGATGAGGAGTCTCGTAAGGAGGCACTACCTTTAAGTCGTGGAAGTTACGGAAAACGATCGTCGGAAAGGAGAAGTCAAGAATTGACATATTATTGGTTTTGATTCGCTAAGTTCGCTCGGAGTACGCTTGTTGAATCTTCATTTCGAGGTATATCTTTGGCCCTAAATTCCCGCAAACCACTCTAAGCCCACCTAAACACCTAAACCCACGACCATGACACCAAAATTCACCATCCTTGCACTATTCAAACATGATTTATCCTTCCACCAATTTACTTTACACCTTTGATCTCACCTTTTACCTTGACACCTAATTCCAAGGCATTATTAGATCAACCCCACATCATTTAGCCATCAACCCCACGCCCATCACCATCCCCTCTCATTTTCTTCATTTTCCATCACCTTTTTTTGAATTTTCAACAAAGGATCACAATTATACATAACCTTTCTTCCATTTCCCAAAAACATGTCATTTCATTTCCTTTCCTTTCAACCTTTATTCATTTTCAACAAAGAATCACAATATACATTACCTTCCTTCCATTTCCAAACAAAACTTGTCATCAAATTGATTACCTTTCATGATCACTTGCCAATCTCATTAATGCCCTCCATTTGCCTATTTAAACCCTCATTTTTCTGCCTTGGAACACCTAATACACATCAAGAAAAGATTAAGCATTTTAGAAGATCAAAACAACCCTCCCTCATCTTCACGCCATTTTGCCCCTCCAAAGTTCAAGCCTTTCACTGCCATCTACTGCCCATTTCCACGCCCACTACAGCCCCTTGATCACGCCTCCTCACTGCCTTCACAGCCCTTATAATTCGCTGCCTTATCCAGACCAGTAAGTCACGCCCCCTCACTGCCTCATACAGCCCTTTGTTCACACATTTTGCCTATCCAAAAATTAAGCAACTCACTGCCATCTATTCCCCCTCCAAAATTCACGCAAATATCCCTTTCACAGCCCCTATTTCAAGCAAAAACAGCCCACTAAACAGTCCATTTTCATGCCCAATTTAGCCCCTGGAATTTGTGCTCAAATCACCCTAATTTTAGCCCCCAAACCAGTGAATAAACTGCCCTAAACACCCTCTAAAATTCGCCCAAAACAGCAGCTCAAACACACTCAAAACAGTCCCCAAATTCACCGAAACAGTGAATAAAAAACTGCACTTGAAAGTCTTCGAGAAACCGAACAAGCGGCAGTCCAATACCCCTCAAAATTCACCAAAACAGCCCATAATTCATTGCAAACCGTGAGCAAAGTGTGGAGATTTAAATTGCAGCGAAACGAAGTGGAAACAGCGGACGAAACAGCGAAACAGTGAGCAAAACGTCGAAACAGTGAACCGGTGAAATCGTGGTGTCTTAGCCTTTCCGACGGCCATATAACGCACCTCCAAAGAACGACAAAAAAAGGTTAGACCTGAGGGTTTATATTATTAAATTTATTCACATAAAATAATGATTTAAAAAAAATGTGTTTAGCATGAATAGTTAGTTTGGCACGTTATTTGGAATTTGTTCACATGGAATAATGATTTAGTGTATGATGTGATTTTGGGTGAATGGAATATGTGTTATTTCTTGTGGTATATTGGATGGAAACCCGGACATAAATTCCATAGCCGAATCCGAATGGACGGTATTATGGTTTGCACTCGGGATACAATGCCCCGTACCACTTGAAGGATTCATGTATTCCATTTCATCCAACTTGTATTTGAGCATGATTAGGTCATTAGAACGTTATTTTATTTCAAGCATGTTTTAGTTATTTGTCTTTTGTATGAGGAATTTAAGTTTAGGTATGTGTAGATCACTATGTATGTAGCATGTTTGATGTGTGATGCCGAATGTTTGCCGTTGTAAAAATTTACTTTCAAAGCATGCGAATTTAGATTTAGGCCTATAGGAATTTAGAGTAATTTTACCAATGTATGTCTTGTAGACTTGGTTAATATTACACAAATCCATCCATTACAATTGATATAAGTAAGGGACCATTCCGAACCCAACGGTTTGAGGTCTTCCCTTGCGAGGGGTGAGTGCGGCCTTAAATCATTTTCCCGGTTCACACCAGGTGGCGACTCCTTTATTCTCCGGTTTAGTCCTCTGTTGGCTACTCCGTACTCCGAACTAGGCCCTGAGTCTAGAACAGCATGCGTCGTCAATTTCTGTGTCCTACAACATGGCTGAGTATGCCGTGAGAAGGATAACCAGCACTCAGGCAGAGTTACAGAAACTCAGAGAACAAGTAGAGTCAGTTACCCGAAAGATGAAGGGAAAACATGAAGATCTATTAGACTATGATGCGATGACTTTCGAAGAACAGCTGCCTCCCTAGTTTAAGATGCCTGGCATGGCCAAGTTCACCGGAAACAGAGATCCTAGGGTTCATCTCCGATAATATTTTCAGTGATGAGTTCAATGGGTTTTTCGAAGCGCCATGTGCAGAAGATGTTCGGGATGTCACTGGAAGGGGAACCCGTAGTATGGTATCATAGCTTGGAAAGAAAGGTCAGGGATGACTGGAGGGCATTAGTGGAGGCCTTCCTGAACTAATATGTCACGGACAAGGAGATAGACTTGTCGCTCCGTGACCTAGAAAACCCCAAATAGAAGCTAGAGGAGACCTTCAAAGATTATGTGGATTGCTGGAGAAGCCAGCTCTTGAATATTCAGACACGGCCCTCAGAGAAGAACCAGATTAAGATGATCATTAAGGGCACCAAGCCCTCCATTTATAACAAGTTGAGAAGGATGAACTCCATGATTAGTGAATTTTGACACTCAAGAGAAACTGTCATGGATATCGAGGATGAGGAAGATGATAATAGAACGTTTTATGGCCATAGTAGAAAGACCATTGGGGGGACTTCAGTGACCAAGCTCGCTCTTGCTGAGGTCGCCGCCATCAGAAATAGACGATTCTCCAATTTTGGTAGACCTTTTTCAAAAGTGTTTGAAAACCTGAAGAGGAAATGACTCCTAAAACCCTTAGAACCTAAACCACTTCCAAACCATGTGCCACGCCACCTCGACCTAAACCTGTAATGTCACTTCCATCAGCAAAAAGGTCACGAAACTGACAACTACACCCGTCTTAGGCATGAGATCCAAGACCTCATTGACACCTATAAGATATACGACCCGGAAAAAGAACAACCCAACACACACGGAAACCCTCTACCCAACTACTACTATATTCCACCACCGACCTACATGATCAACTTTGGCTTGCCAAAAAACTTTGTCCTCCAAACTCTCAACCACCAAGCTTTTTGCATCAGGATATGGAATAACAGTAGTGAAGATGAAACAGAGTAGGGGCGAGACTTCCGGGAAAACTTCTCAAGCAGTGACGAAGAGGAGGTAAAGAGGATGACTCACTGTGGATGTTTTTACGGTGATGTAATGGAGAAAGGCAAAGAAGTGCTAAAAGAAGGCCAATAGGTGACAGAGAATACAGATAACACCGAATGAGATACTATGTTGCGTCAATTGAAGAAGACACGTGTTGGTTTCTATAATAAGTCCCAAAGAAATATTAAGCCATAGAAATACAAATAACATACATGCAAAGCTAGAAACATGGCGGAATCATACTTACTAAGCTTTGTGACGAAAATGGTGAAGACAATCCTTGAGTCTTCAAGGTGGAAGTTTCGGCCAAGCAAGAAGATGGAGAGAAGCTTCAAATCTTCAAGTGTTCCAAGCTCCAAGGTTGTTTCCCTATCACCTCTTTTGATCCTTGCTTGTGCTAGCAAAAATGGAGAATGAAAAACAATTTTTATGCCCTTCAATGAAGAGGAGAGTGAGACTTTTCAATTTTTGTTCTCTCTTGTTTCCAAAAACCGTGAGTAACAAAATGAGAAGCAAAATGAATGATATCAAATACCAAAAATGAATTATTTAATTAAAAACCCTTCAAAAACCGTGAAAGGTTTTCCCTCCAAAGGAAAATTCATCATATGCCATCATTATCTCACATTGAGAATAGAGACAATGTATCATCCCTTAAAGGTGACTAGATACATCCATCATCTATTCGTATCAAGTAATGAGATATCGCGATGTGATTTGCGGATTCCACCCGTTTCAAAATACGAATGTGTCCGCAAACACTTTCGGGCCCAAATTCGCTAATTCCGAATTAACGAATTTCTGTCGCGACGAGAATTAAATAATTACGCCTAGCGGAATTATTATTCAGATCGCTAACGAATTAATTCTAAATTAATTCGTTTGCCCGAATTAAAATCCGATTTTAATTCCGCGTCGAAATCTAATTTCGTTTAATAATATATCGAATATATTATTCTATCGATTAATTCCAAATTAATCGATCTCTCTCTCTCTCCTAATAAGGCATTTTATCCAAGATAAAGTTTCTCCGCAATTAATCCAAGATTAATAAAGTTCGAATCAAACATCATAGGTGAATCTTCAGGAAGCGACCCAAGAGATCTCCGGATATGTTGGCAGTAAATACGGTCGTTGGCTAATCCAAACACGTACGTACCTCGTACTACGTTTTTACCGATTTACAAGACAAGGTTGGCTTCTAGCAAAGCGCCATGCCTACCCAATTCTCTAGAAATACTTACTGGAATATTAGATCTTTATCAAGCGTAATATACCGTAGTATCGCGTACATCGATCCAGTATCGGATGATCACATGTTAGGCCTGGGGCTGGAAATGTGTCTGCCCCGTACGAAACATATATCGGATATCAAACAACTAGTCTCTTTAAATCGGACAATCCTGACCTGGTCATATTGTCCCGACGGTTGCAACCTTTTATAGAGTACTAGTTCTGTATCCAGTGTGATCATCATCTCCATATGTCTGAAGTGATACTTCCATCTTGACATCACATCCAGTACACTACGATTCTCGATAAACCCAGAAGAGGCGTACACAGAATCGGTTAAAGCCCCGAACCACCACAACCAAAGTTTACCGATTGTCGCAAGTAACTAGCGATGCAAGTCTCAGGTTAAGACCATATACACCTACCCTGATGCGGCCTCCCATAGACACGCAGACATACTACCAATGGGATTCCGCGGGGTCTGTCCAGAGCGAAGCTGTTTTCCGTACCATCGGTAAAACACAACCTCCTATCGCACTTGCATAAGTATCCAATACTTAAATATATGAGAACTATGCCGTTGTGCCATCACAACTCGCACAAGTACAATACTAGTCTATTCCGCATTATCGATGTCCGATCTCGATAATACTCCGACTAGGGATATTTAATGATTAAACCTTTTATATTGATACTGTCTCATATCATCTCAATACGGAACTAATCATATAGACTTTTGCCATTAATATATATTAAAGTATAATTTTACAAAACGGCAAAAGGCAATTTCATTATCACATAGTTAATTTTGTACAATAATACAATATCATTTACAAAATAGTGACGCTATGGGTCATAATGTCTAACAACACGGGCACAAGTGAGCATATGAGAGTTATTATGCGCCTCTCAAGACACAGACGTGCCATGGTAGAAGCTCTAAGCAAGATAATGGTACCTGAAGATGAAAACCCGATAATTTTCGTAGGGTCAGTACAAAAAGATGTAGGCAGATGATAACATTCTCTAAAGAAGAGCTCCCGCTGGAGGGGAGGAATCACAACAAGCCTCTATTCATAAAAGTGGAGGTAAGTGGCAAGAAGACATGTTGTGTGATGGTGGATGCTGGCTCATGTATCAATGTGTGCCTTTTGAAGATTCTGTCAAGGCTGGGTATGAGGACAACAGATTTAATCCCCTTCAGCGTGACTATCAAAACATATAACGATAGCAAACGAGGAGTCGAAGGTACTTTCATCATAATAGTCAAAGTGGGCCCGATAGAAGACGATGTGGAGTTCACAGTGCTTGATATCCCAGCTACATTTTCTCTGTTATTGGGGAGGCCATGGTTTCATAGACTTGGGGGTGTGCCATCCACTTTGCACCAGGTTATTAAGTTCCCGCATTGAGAGGAAGTCGTCACCATCTGGGCTGAAGTAGACAATGTTGTGGCTGTTTTAGACATACAGCCTTTCACAAGGTTCCAAGTGGCAGCACATCATCAAAGAATGGGTGGACCCTAAAAGGGCTAGGATCATGGAAAGAATGAAATATGAGTCGGGCACAGGTTTGAGTGCTAGAGGCCAGGGAATAAGGCACTGCCAGATTTCAAGGGACAGACCACTAAAAGAGGATTAGGGTATGAATCCGATGGGAAAAAGCCGAAGACCAAGAAAAAAAGGATGAAGCTGATGGAATACTTTGTTAAAGCCACATGATATCAAGGAAAGCCTGAACCCGTAAAAGTCAATGGGATCATAGTAACGGGATTCAAAATCTTCAAGGATGTGATGGGCAAATAACCACAGGCAGAGGAAGTTGTAAAAGAGGAAGATAAATGGGAAGAAGAACTACTGCAGTTGGAGAATCAGACGCTCCAAGAAAGTAAGAAGGCAGAAGAAGACAAGACTACAAATTACGAAGATGTTTATTTTCCTGACTTGTTTGATTGTAATCCTGTATTTATTAATAATAAAGACATTGATTTTGCTTGTTCGAGTCTTTTCCTGCTAGTCTACATCATAACATGCATGACATGAGCATATTTGACATTGACTCAACAAAGACAAATGTATTTAATCTTGGTACATGTGAAAACCCGAAGGAAATTTCAATTGCAAGTGATGTTACCTCTGATGAGCAGAAAGAATTAGAGAGAATATTAATAAAATATGAAAACGTATTTGTCTGGTCCTATGAAGACATGCTAGGAGTGGACGGGGGTATTGCCCAGCATATGATACCAATTTATCTTAACATGAGACTAGTAAAATAGAAGCTCCGAAGAATGAGGCCAGAATGGGCTGAAACGGTTAGGGAAGAAGTCAATAAGCAGATAGATGTGGGGTTCTTAGAGGTGGTGAAGTACCATGAGTGGTTAGCTAATATTATTCCGGTACCGAAGAAGGATAGAAAGGTCAAAATATGCGTGGATTATAGGGACCTCAACAAAGCTTTCCCAAAATATGATTTTGCCCTATCCTATATAGACGTGTTGGTTGATAGCGCGGCTTTATCTACTATGTACATGTTCGTGGATGGATTCTCAAGATATAACCAGGTCTTCATGACTAAAGAAGACAAGCATAAGACTGCCTTCGTCATTGAGTGAGGTACATATTGTTACAATGTGATGCCGTTTGGACTTAAGAATGCGGGAGCCACTTATCAAAGAATGGCCACTACATTATTCCACCACTTGATGCATAAGGAGATTGAGGTATATGTAGATTACATGATGCTTAAATCAGAGACGAGGGCTGGATATATAGATGCGCTAGATAAATTCCTTCAAAGAGTTGTTAATTACAACTTATGACTCAACCCCAAGAAGTGTGTGTTTGGGGTAACATCCGGGAAGTTATTGGGGCATACGGTAGGAATGGGAGGGACAGAAGTGGACCCTAAAAATATCAAGGCAATTAGAGATATGCCCGCAACGAAGATTGAAAAGGAAGTTAGAGCTTTTCTCGGGAAAATCCAGTATATCAGTCGATTCATTGCCAAGCTAACATTAGTATGTGAGCCCAACTTCAAGCTATTAAGGAAGGACCAGCTTGTGGAGTGGAATAGGCAATGTCAAGAAGCTTTTGACAAAATCAAAGAATACATGGTTAAACTACCCGACCTTGGATCCTGACACCTCCAAGGCCGAGCAAACCCTTGGTGTTGTATTTGGCCATAGAACCCGAAGCATTGGGGGCGATGATGGTACAGGCAGATAAGATATGGGTGGAACATGCAGTCTACTACCTCAGTAAGAAGATGCTTCCGTATGAAGCACGCTATCAAGAGGTGGAAAAAAACTATTTTCCGGTGATATGGGCTTCCCGAAAGTTGCATCATTACTTCCAATCATATAAGATACAAGTGGTAGCAAAGGAGAATCCCAAAAAGTATTTGTAGTCAGTACCCTCACTGGTAGGGAAGTTGGGCAGATGGTTGGTGTTGATGACGGAGTTTAATATAGAATACCTCACCTCTAAGGTAATCAAAGGGCGAGCCGTAGCGTAATTCTTGGCATTACAACCCATAGAATAAGATCAGTATAAGTTTGAATTCCCGGACAAGGAGGTTCAAGACATAACGATTCAGGGGTGGAAAATGTATTTCGACGGGGTAGCGAATTACAAAGGAGCTGGAATAGGAATTGTGATAGTAACCCCCAAGGGAGAAACCCTACCTATGGCCAAAATATTGATGTTCGGAGTAACCAACAACATGGCCGAATATAAAGCATGTGTCTTTGGACTGAAAGCACTAATAGCCATAGGAGCTAGGGACGTATAAGTTTATAGAGACTCGATGTTGGTAGTTCGACAGATGCGAGGGGAATGGGAATTGAAGGAAGATCGGTTGAGACCCTACCTACTCCATATTAGGAAGGTGGCATAGGCTATACCCGACTGTAAATTCCAGCACTTGCCATGAGAAGAGAACCAAATGGCGGACACACTAGCCACCCTAGCTACAACTTGGGAAAACCCAAAAAAACTGGTAATGAGACCCCTTGTGCTGACAACAGCTAGCAGACCCAGTTATGAGATGGGTAGAATCTTGGAAGTAGAAGTCGACGACGGGAAGCCGTGGTACTGTGACATTTTGCAGTATCTAGAACGTGGGGAATTCCCAGAAGGAGGTGGCAAGAAAGACAGAATATCCATTCATAAATTGGCTTCCCAGTATGTGAGTTTGAGGGGATAGTTGTACAAGAGACAAGCCAACGACATCCAGCTGAAATGTTTAAGAAAAGAATAGGCTTAGAAGGTGATGGAAGAGGTGTACGCTGGAGTATGTGGACCGCATATGAATGGATTGAATTTTTCTCATAAGATAGTGAGATAGGGATTTTACTGATCGACCATAGAAGTTGACTACTCAAAGCTGGTGAAGCACTGTCACGATTGCCAGGCACAAGGCAACTTGAACCATCTACCGCCTATAGAATTACACAGAATGTCAAAACTATGGACCTTCTCAGCGTGGGGTATTGACATGATTGGAGAAATCAGGCCACATGCATCAAATGGACACTGCTTCATAGTAGTGGCGGTAGACTATTTTTTGAAATGGGTAGAAGCCGAGTCATTCCATAATGTTACGGCGAACCAGATGGCCAAGTTCATAGCCCGTAATATAGTATGTCGAAACGGAATCCCACATCACATAGTGACGGACAATGGAGTCCAATTTCAGGGAGAAACAAAAGTGATGTTGCAGAAGTACGGGATAGGGTATCACAAATCATATCACTTTACAGGCCACAGGCTAATGAGGCGGTGGAGGTGGCTAATAAAACCATAAAGAAAATACACGTTAAGATGACAGAAAATTAGAAAGATTGAGCTGAAAAACTGCCGTATGCCTTGTGGGGGTATAGAACTTCAGTGAGAACGGCAACAAGAGCCACACCCTATGCTTTGGTTTATCACATGAAGGTAGTGTTTCCAGTGGAAATTGAGATATAGTCAATACGGGTACTAGTAGAGGCAGGATTGCCTGAGCAGGAATGGGCTTTGCAGAGGTTCGAACAACTAGCATTACTATATGAGAAATGGATAAAGGCCTTGAACCACATGCAGCTACACAAGAAAAGATTGGCCCGGGCGTTCAACAAGAATGTGCGTCCCACCAAGATCAGGGAAGGTGATAGAGTGCTCAAGCAGTCAAAGCCACTGATAATGGACCCAAGGGGAAAGTTCAAGCCCAATTGGGAAGGGCCCTACCTAGTTAAGAAGGTGATGGGGAATGGGGCAGTGAGACTGTCAGATTTGGAAGGGAATGAGTTCACCAAGCCCATTAACGTGGACAGGCTAAAACAATACTTTGCATAAAAAAATGCTCGTTGGGTTGAAAATCCGCAAAGGATAGCCCAAGCAAAATATAGAGCATGAGTGAGCAAGAAAAATGGTTAATTGTAAAATCTGTGAGGAACAGTTAGCGACAGGGGTATCCTTCCAATACAGTTCATTATTTACTACATATGTACTAAGAAGTAATGCAAACACCTTTATTGAAACAAATGTTCAAGATGTTCATAGATTGCATAAATCCAAGCTAACCGAGAAAGATTAGAGTCAAGTAATTACAAATAATGTCTTTTGTTTCTTAGATACTGGACCAAAGTCAGAAGATCTAGGAGAAAGAGCGTTGGGAGGTCCCAGGGCAGCGACGACCCACGTTCGGTGTTGAGACCACTTGGTCTGGAAATGGTCCAAGAGGCGGCAAGACAGAGGCCCACTTTGGAAAGTGCGTTGTCTAGGGACAGGTTGATGAAGACACCCATATTATCAGGAACCATGGCGGGAAGATAGAATGAGCTGGAGTGTAGACCGAGAAGGGGTACACATTACTCGAGGAAATCCACTATGACATGACTAAGACGCCACCAATGACACACCCACGTGATGTTTGCAGTAGTAAGGCACAGTAGCCACTCATGCCATTCCGCGTAAGGAAGGTTTTTCTTCATTAAGGCCTGAGCAAGGTGGTAACGAGGGCAATAAGAAATAAAGACAGGAGCCGGAGGAGGAAAAATAAGTCTTAACTTTTATTGCAACCAGATCTGAAAAAAAAATTAGCTCGGTGAGTTAAAAACTTGAAAAGGCGAACCAGACAAGATAGAGCAATCCGCTAAGTTGAAAATCCGAAATGATAGCTTGGGTAAAAGATAGAACAAACCTGCAAAATAAGGAGACTCCTAAGAGACCCACTTACGGGATGTCGCTTTATCTTGTTCAAACCATGAAGCGTCTCGGCCAAGATAACGAGGGAAGGATCATGACCACATCAGATTCCCTCGATGATGTACAGTAAATGATAGTAGCCTCTCGTACTATCACAACCCACTAAGAGGTATTGGGCCAAGATATAGAATAAGACTACTCTCCTCCAGGGATGAGGCCTTACCTAGATCCTGGAAGATACACGTAAAAGGATCTATAACTCAATAGACGAAGCACAAGGCACTATCTTTTCCGCATCTTCAGGACAACAAAGGAAATCTTCAGAGGTTTCCCGAGGGTATTGAAATTGGAAACGCGGCATCACCATAAGGGTAGTAGGAGTAAAATACAAGCCAAGAATGGCAGCAAACTCCTCAGGGAGAGGGCATATTTCGAAATCTGGGAATCAGAAGACATGATTTTCAGTACCCCAAAATGATGAAGCCGCTTTCAAGAATGTGTAATGCACCTTGACCCGGTGCAAGTAGCGAAGAGCAGAAAGCTGAGCCAGGTCCGGGGATGACCAGTCTACCATCCCGCCAATAATGGAAACAACAGTATCTTGAGCCGTGGGACCAAAGAGAACTGAGCAATCACCGGAGGAGAATTGGCAGAAGGAAATTGTAAGCAGGCCAAATGGGCACCCAAAGCTTTTTATAGGGAAAGGGCACCAAAGGCTAAAAGGATTCCTAATGGGGTAAAGAAAACCTTCTAGCACAATGAATGCCTAACCAAGGATGGAATCGAGCCAATAGTACAAAGAAACCCCATTAGAGTAGGGAATGCATTCATGCATACAAGCACACATGTCGCATACAAAAAATTGTTTTCTTGTGTTCGCAGGCTTTGAAGAGAAAGAAAAAGTGGCTAGGACGAGCAACTATAAAAAAGAGAGGAACCTCGGGAATGAGGACGGATTAGGCTTTGAAGAAAAAGAAAAAGTGGCGAGGATGAGCTATTCCAATAATGGAGAAGAACTCTGAGAATGGATAGGAGTAGAGCAACCTCAGAAATTAGGGCTAGCAACTCCAAGAATGGAGAAGAACTCTGAGAATGGAGAGGTGTAGAGAAACCTCAGGAATGAGGATGAACAACTTCGGTGATAGAGAGGAACTTCGAGAATGGAGAACAACCTCGGGAATGAGGATGAGCAAAGAGCCTTGAGGATTAGGACGGATCAGGGAAGTACAAAAAAATGCCTGAATGACTTCGATAAGGTTGTCACTGTCATATATTGTATAAGACCCATCAAAGTAGCGGCGACTGTAGACACTGTATTTTTGTATGAACTCGATGATAAGCCTCGTATGGAGGCACTACCTGAAAAGTTGTGGAAAATGCAAAAAACGAATGCCAGAAGGAATGAAAACCTCCAAAATTAGCCGCCCATCGGATTCAGACTCACTAGCTAGCCTCGGATGTGCTCAGTCAGCTTCTGCATCAAACCTTAGCCTCGGACCCACCATGCAGCCCATGCAATCGGCCCATGCAATCCACATGGCCCAAAACCCCATGCACGCCAAATTCCTTCATCAAATCACTTGCCAAACTTAACAAAGATTTGAAATCCCCTTCTTTCCAAATATGCAAGATCCTAGACCCTAACTAGAAATGATTCTCACTTCCTAATATAAGTGATTTGAGTTTCCATTATAAATCCCTTAAGTACCTTATATGGAAAGAGAGATCTTGAGACAAAAGGGAAGAGAGAAGCTACCATATAGGAGTGGCAGAAACTTGAAGAAAAAAATAAAGAAAACCCTAAGAGGCAGCAACTATAAAAGAAAGGGAAGATGACCGGCCAAAAGGAGGAAAAAGAGAAGGAAAATGAAAAAAGGAGAAAACAGTGAACCAGAAGGCAACTATCACCCCACCATTCTCATCGTCCACCAACGTGAAGGATAAGAAGAGAAACCAGAATTGGAAAGTCATGAACCAAAGAGCAGAAACCAGAATATTAAAACTGTGAACCAAAAGGAAGAAATCAGAACATTAAAACCGTGAACTAGTGAGCAGAGACCTGGACGTTAAAACTGTGAACCAGTGAGCAGAAACCAGGACGTTGAAAGCTGTGAATCAGGGCTAAGAAGAACCAGACCAGCGACAACAATGTGAAGCAGAAGGCAGAGACGGACGTGAACCAGAACGTGAGTCAGTGACATTAGCGAAGAAGAACCAGAAATAGCGAACTAGTAAAAACAGGCGCAAACTAGAAAACAAAAACTAAAAATCCTAGATGTGAGAAAGATGAGAAACCAAGTGAGAGAGAGAATCGAACCAAACCTTGAAACCAAGCTTCGATCCTTCCGGTGACGGCCTATGCCACTTCCGAGAAAGCAACTTAAAAGGTAAGACTTGAGGGCACCTTTACCATATTTAATTTTTAATTCTGGACGCTGCATGTCTGGCTGGACATGAAATACGTCCATGCGAGTATGCGAAGCCCTATATCAAAAGAATGGCCAAATCTCTGGCCACATTTCTCCTTTGGCATTTCGTTGTTTATTTTTATCTATTTAATCACTTTTATTGTTTTTTCATTATTTTGCCTTTATTTTGTTTATGTTTGTTCATGTTGATGATTATCCGTATATGCATGGTTATGTATTTTATGTCTGTTTACATTGCATTGATGATTATGTGTGTTTTTATCCCTCACGGTATATCGGATACAACTCCACGTGCCACTCGGGAAATACTCATATATGTGTGATTGACCCCCTTTTTGTTTGCTGTTTATCTTAATGAATCATTTGCTTTTGAATTGTTTCCTTTATGTTATGATCATTATTATTTTCATAGCCCATCATGCACGACTGTTTATTATTGACATTTATTATTGACGCTTTTCCTACTTTTGGTTGTTTATTATAATTTTCATTATCGCATCTCGTATTTCTTAATTTAATATGCTTTTGGAATCACGTTATTGTGATTTTTATTTTGGTTGGGTATGTTCTTACATTTTTTATTCACTTTTATGCATGAATTGCATTAAGACTTGACTATAACATTGTGTGAACCCGTACATTATACTGGCATAAGTAAGGGACCATTCCGAACACAACGGTTTGAGGTATTCCCTTGAGAGGGGTGAGTGCGGCCTTAAATATTTCCCAGTTCACACTGGGTGGCGACTCCTTCATTCTCTGGTTTAGTCCCTCGAGGGCAAATATGTACTATCTACGGGCTGCGAGCCCAATAGTGTCATGGTCGTCGAACATCATAGGCATAGCGGTAAACCTTGCTTCGCTCCTACAGCATGATATCCGATCATCTGAGTAAGTTTTCTGTTACGTATAGATCATATAGGTCTCATGTTTGTAACTTGACTAGAGCTGGTTTTTGGTATATGCTATGATATGCTGTGATTTTGATTGATATAGGTAATTTTGATTATCTATATGTGTTTTTATAATATGAATATATATATGTGTATAGGTACACTAAGTTAAAGTATGTGGTTTATATTGATATATGTATAAGTAAGTAATGTGAATTCAAGGTATTTTAAGGAAGGAGAGATTCTATGATGTTGATAGTCTGAACTGTGAATGGATATTTTGATTCATGTTTTGGAAACTTGGTATTTGATTTTTGGAATAAAAGTATTTTGAAAAGAAAAAGGAATAGAAAAAAGAAGGAAAAAAAGATTTTAGATATTTTGATTTTGATTATAAAGAATAAAGAAAATTTTTCCTCCTCGACGCTTGATTCAAGTTTTCATGTTTTGAGATTTATCGATATGTCTCCATCGAGGTGCTTTATAATATATTTCTGTCTCGGCGCTCGAAAATGATTTTGATATTTTTGAAACATAAAACTTTGCTTCCGTCGAGACGCTCGAAAATTTGTTTCTGTCACGGTGCTTGATGATTTTATATTTTGACCCTGTATGGTGCTTGTATATGTTTCATTACGGCTTAGCCAAGGCGCTCGTTATGGGGTCCAGACCATCAAAAAATGGCTGGCCTACTACCTTGTACACATGGTTCGTACATTATCCAGTCTTTGCGCGCGACTGAACAATGGACGCTCGATATGTATTTGAAAAAGTTTGCATCAAAGATTTATTTGGATTTACACATATTTATGTTCTGTGAATGCCTCATAAAAGGGGGCCTAATTATTATTTTTCGGGGCTCATAATGTAATTTTCAAAAACTTTCTTATAAATACCTCATAGTTTTTACTTATTACGAAATGGCAAAAGAAATTAGAAGATGCCAACTCGACCCCCACCCCAAAATCGTCCCTTGCAAACTGCCAGTCACACCGATGGCTTGCCGGCCAGGGGGTGCACCGGCCACCCCTACACCTTTTGGGGGCCAACGGCAGCCCCCAGGTCACCGAAAAATGGTAGAAATGAGGAGGAAACATGTGAAAATGAGTTTGACAATCCCGAATCCTCGCTTCGTTTCACGGCCCGAGCCACCCGCCAAATCGAAGCTCTCAGAGAGTACTACAAGTTGGCAGTGATGGATTTTCCGTTTCATACACGGTTGCACAGGAAACAAGGGAGAAAGATTTGGATGAGTAGTGACCCATCGTGAACAGTAGCTCATATCAAAATTTCGTCGATTCCAATACGCTCGTGGGATCGTTTGGTGTCTGTATATGCCCTTAACATCTCGGTAAGACCTCCCGATAAAAATTCATTAATTTCAAGTTTATCGCTTAATGTTCGAATGTTTCCTGTAGCTTCGTAGAATAACATATTGATATAAATTGAATTATTTGAGGGTGAGTATATTTTCGATATGAGCATTTGGTAGAATCCGAGTGAAAAAAGAACGAGTTTGATTGATCCGATAGAATATGCAAGTTTTCCGATAAAAGTGGATTTTTGTGCATAAAGATGTGTTTTGATTTTAATGATAGCTATGGGTTATTTATGGTGTTAGGAAATTTTTTAGTTAAATCCGGGAAGATTCGGAGGGTTCGGGACCCTTCTGTAGCATCTGCTGAAATTTTTTCGCAAGATTTTCCAAAAACACGTAAACCGAGATTTAATTTAACTAATGACTTGGTTTAGTTTATAATGATGTTTTAAGATGACTGAAACTGAAAATATTGAAATCAGACTTAATTTGGTTATCTCGGAAAGATCTAGAATTTTGTCTTTGTTAAATCGAGAATTCCGTAAGTTATGATTCTGGCGGCATTTCACCATTTGTTTTGGCAAACTTGACTATGACCTGGAACGCCCGCGAAGCCAGATAAGTAACTCATGTAAAAAGTACTTGATTTGTTGGTTTGCCTTTAAATATATATATATATATATATATATATATATATATATATATATATATATATATATATGATTGAAGTGTTAGGGTAAGACAATGATAATTAAGAGATACTCTTGAGACAAGTTCGAGATCATGTATAGTTAAGCCTATCGACCGTCACATGTATGAATTTTTTGAAATTCTATGGTATGAAGTGAAATGTTGAGTGACATGAATGTATATTGATGTATGTCAATGTATGAACATGTAATGGTGTGCATAAGTGTATGTGAATGAAAATACATATGTATAAGTATATGAATATGTATTTATATATATATGAAATGATAAGATAAGAAGCGACAGTAAAGGTTAAAGTATATTCTTAGCGTCGGTTGATTTGGTGACTCTTAATGTTCTTTATAATAAAAGTAGAGCAGTCATTTCAGGCACTTATCTCTCAATCTCTGCTCTCTTTGAAACTCACTCTCGACAATTTGCTATCACCCAATCACAAATTTTTTTTTTTTTTTTTTTTTTTTATCATTGTTGCTTGTTAGATTAGGATAGAATTAGGTTGCATGCGGAATTTTAAAATCCCCATGCAACCCTAAACACTTGGGGTGCCAATGGCACGCCAAGTGTGTGGTTGTTTGCCTCAATGAGGCACTTCAGTGGCACATTTTGGTTACGCCAATGCCTTATTTTCATATGCCCTTTAACTTACATTTGGCGTAACTGACAGTTTGTTATTTTTCACATGGCCCCCAGAAAACACAAGAGACCCGCTCCATCCACCGATAGTGTGGTAGGTTCCATCTCTGAGCCACCTGCTCAGTGCATTAACCTAACCCTATAATCATACGATCTCGGGGTCTTACAAAAGGTTTGGATTTAGCGCGTCAAGTGAAGGCCCATGGATGCATACCGATTTGCATATTCGACGATGGACAGAGACAGCTAGGCCGCCACAACTTTAAGTTCAACAATGCAATTGGGACTATTACACGGTGTAACACTCCCCAGAAGGACACGTGATAGACGAAGATACCGGAGCGGACGCACCACAACTTCTTCGTGCTAAATGTTTTATCACTAAGTATCAATTCAAGTGTCAATTTTACTTTTTATTTCTATTTAAATAATACTTCTAACTATTTTGTTTCTTTTTGTGTAGGAGTTTTTCGACGTTGATATGATGCTCCGGACGTGGTCAAGTACGTCGACCACTACATGGGCAAGTCGTACTCGAACTACCGCACGAAGAAATTCAAACCCATCTTAGATGAGCATGGTGCAGCTAATGCTATTTCCCATCAGCCGTTTGACATCAGTGAGGAGGATTGGGTGTATTTGTGCAGCTTGTCGGCTTCGAAGGAATACTTGATAAGTTTTAAATTTGCATAATATTTCATTTTATAGTCTTTTTGAAATAAAATAGCGACTAGCTTCTTTTGTAGAAAATTTATGAGCAGAACAAGGTGAACCAGCAGAATTTGTGGTTCAACCATACTGGAGGCTCGAAGCTGTTTTCCATGTATTGCGAGCAACACTTCGAGGTAAGTGGATATATGTTTACTTAACTATATTTTAACAATATTTATCAACTAATTAATGTTTTCATATATAGTCCCTCTCGATGTCGAATTTTCTCCAACTCGCCCAATGCACTCAAGGTAAAGGTTGTGTGAACTATGCAGCCCGAGAGTGATATTTAAGTATTTAATTACATAAATTATGTAAAATTTCAATATATCCACTATTTTTAAACTAACACATTATCTTATGATGTAGGATGCATGGTAGACATCCAAACACAAAACCGTAAGCATGGTTTACAGCTTTTACCTGATGAGAAACTTTTGCATCAGGTGTTCCACAACACCACATCTTCAGCGTTATGCTTGGTACTCGTCGGAAGGCAGCATTGGCCACTTCTAGATCGTCCAGCTCCTTAGAGGACTTCACTGTCTTAAGGGAGCAGTGGAGGCTGACTCAAGAACGGCTGGAGATGTAGAATGCCCAGATGTTGAGGTAGAAGCTAGAGCACGATTAGTAGAACTTGCAGGAGCTTGCAGAGAGATTGCTCACTCAGGCCTGTGTTACAAGATAGACCTCTATAGTTCCCCAAGCCCGACAGATGGAACACCTACTCTGACCGTTCATCCTGCATGATTTTGTATTTATGTAATATAATAAAATATTTATTTTATACAGCAATAATAATTTTTTTAAATTTAAAAAATAAAATTTTATTAAAATATATATTTTAATAATATTTTTTTTATATAACTTTAAATAGATTTAGCATCGTAAAGTAGTTGCACTAAATATCTGTATTTAGTGTCAACACCATAAATGTCGACGCTAATTGTTATGCACATTTAGTGACGCCAATTGGCGACATTAAAAGTCCACGATCTTTAGGGTCCCTTTGGTTGTCGACGAGAATTATCCACTTTCTGAGTCACCGAACTTCGATTTCATCAACGACAACCGATGGTGGAAAATTGAATATTTATCGTCGCCGAAGCTCCTTCGACGCCAAAACCTTTCCTCGACTAGCATTTATCATCCATTTCCTGCGTTGCCATCTTTCGAAGTCAAAAATTTTAGCGTCGACTTTTACCTCTAAACGACGATGCTAAAAAAACCATATTCTTTTAGTTCCTACCTAAACAATTTTGCATATCAAAACATTAATTCTGCCTTCAAAAATTTTTTTGAGGAAAAAAAAATCAAATTCATTTCTTTTAACAGCTCCCTAAGTATCCAATGTATAGATAAATTTATTATATATTTTTTAAAAAAATATATATATCATATTTGCCTATAAAATAATAAAGAAGCTTTGATGTAAGAGAAAATAGATCATCTCTTAATATTTTTGTTTTGTTTTGTTTATAGTGTTCTATTATTTGAAGTAACAAAAAATATAAGTCACTAATATTTTTTCTATTTGAATTACAAATTTATTTTCCATTCACTTATTTTTTGATATTGTATTTATTTTGTTACTTGTCGTTTTGTATAAGATTAATAATATGCTTCTTCTTATTAGGTGTATTCTTTTCTTATAAAATTTTATGTTAATTTTTAAATATATATAAATATTAAAATTTTAATTTAGTCTGGAATACAGGTATATCGTTGATCAGTCCCTAATACCTATTGTTTATTTATTTTATTTTTTATTTTAATTTTGTGATAGCCATCATTTTCTTGGTGGTTGATGAGAACCTGCCTAGAACAAGCCAATCAAACCCACACAAGACTTAAAATCGTTCCCAATAAAGTTAAGACAATTCTGATAAAAACTCTAAACCTCTGAGGAACACACAACAGAAACCTAGAGTGTTAATGGGGCGCCACAAAAGATTAGCAGACCTTTGATAAGCCAAAACCAATGAGAACAAATTGAGGGTTTCTCAAAGTTCACAAGTTGATATAATTTTGTTGAAGAAGAGTTAATGAAAATAGAACCAAAAGTTAGCTTTTTATAAGGAGGCTTCAACCAAAAACCCTAAACCAAAAAAATACAAAAGATGAAACTACCCACACGCCAACATGCGTGTATCCTAAAACTAACCTAAGCTATCCCCACGTGCAAACCCTTGCACGCTTAACCTAATTCCCAAACATAAAATAATAATCTAAAGTAATACACTAGAACATAAATAAAGGGCCGAATTAAACAAATGTCATATCCTAAATAAAATAATAATAATTATCAAATAACTATAATAAAATAGGCCTAAGTATCTCGTTGCTCCACGGCCTGAATAAGGTTCACCATCATGGGTTCATCCAGCTTCAAGTCCATACTCAGTATAGTATAGGTGCGGGAATAGTCAGATATAATATTCTGTATGAATCTATGCATTGCTTCCTGGATCTTCTTAACTCGAGACCGCGTGATTGGACCTTCAGGAACATGCACGGTGGTGGTCCATCTGTGTCCATCATTGGCTGCATCCTGGGCCTCATCATATCCCCACTCCTCGAAAGGATTCGACCTCGAATCTGCATCAAACAAAGAAAGGTTAGAAACATTAAATGACGCATAAATATTATACTCACATGGAAAATCCACTTGCATTTATTTTTTCAAGAATCTGAAATGGGCCATCACCTCTGGGTTGGAGTTTGGACCGTCGTTGCTTTGGGAATCACTCCTTGCGCATGTGCACCCAAACCCAATCACTTAGTTCGAATGAGACACAGAGTCTACCCTTGTTGGCATACGAGGCATATTGTTCATTCTTCTTCTCAATGTATTTTTGTGTTGTCTCATGTATGGACTGGACAAGATCGGCCTTGCGCTTACCATCAAGGCTAACCCTCTCATCAACGGGCAATGGAAATAAATCCAGAGATGTTAGTGGGTTAAAACCATACACAATTTCAAAAGGAGAATAAGAAGTAGTGGAATGAATCCTACGATTATATGCAAACTCAATGAAAGGTAAAAATTATTCATATGACTTCAAATTCTTAGAAATAATATTACGCAATAGTTGGGACAAGGTCATGTTAACGACTTCAGTCTGACCGTCAGTCTGTGGGTGACAAGTGGTGGAAAATAAGAGTTTAGTTCCCAGCCTACCCATAAAATTTTCCAAAAATAAAGTCTCATCCCTTCCTAGTTCTAGGCAATCCTAACACAAAGTCCATGGAAACATCTACCCACGGTGTCTGGGGAAAATGTAATGGTGTATAAAGCCCATTTGGTTAGACTTTAAATTTTACTCTCCTACAAGTAATGCACTCATCATAAATTCGAATGACATGCTTCTTCATTTTAGGCCAATAAAAATGCTCATGCAAGATATCCAAAGTTTATTTAACACCGAAATGACCCATAAGACCTCCACTATGTGCTTCACGTACCAATGATTCATGCATAGAACAGCTAGGCACACACAATTTTTTCTCTTTAAATAAAAAGGTCATATTGTCTGTAAAATTTATCACAGAATACCTTTTCACATGCATTGTAAATCTCAAAAAAGTCATGATCATTTGCATACAAGTCCATAATAAATTAAAAATCAAGAAACTTAGAACTCAAGGATGTAAGTAAAGCATACCCGCGTGAAAATGCATCAACAACCACATTCTTCTTACTTTGCTTATATCGAATAACATATGGAAAGGTCTCCATAAACTCCATCCATTTGGCATGTCGTTTGTTAAGCTTTCCTTGACCTTTGATATGCCACAAAGATTCATGGTCAGTGTGAATCACAAAATCCTTTGGCCGGAGGTAATGATGCCAAGTTTCTAGTGCTCTAACTAGAGCATAAAACTATTTGTCGTAGGTCGGGTACCATAGTGCCGTGCCATTTATCTTTTCACTGAAGAAAGCTGTAGGATGTCGTTCCTGTATAAGAACTGCTGCAAAGCCAACACCTGAAGCATCACACTTAATCTCGAAAGTTTGGTTAAAGTTAGGTAAGGCTAAAATATGCATAGAACATAAACGATCTTTAAGGAGTTTAAAGGCACTTTCTTGTTCCTCCCCCAATGAAAACCAACATTTTTCTTTATGACTTCAGTAAGTTGTGTGGTAATAGTTCTAAAGTCTTTTACAAACCTCCTATAGAAACTAGCTAGTCTATGGAAGCTCCTAACCTCCGTGATGTTCTTAGGTGTAGGCCACTCACGAATGGCCTTAACCTTGCTCGCATCGACCTCAATGCCTTGAACACTAATTACATACCCCAGAAATATCACCTTTTCCATATAAAAGTCACATTTTATTAGATTAGCATACAACAATTCCTTCCTCAAAACATCAAACACAGATCGCACATGTCCTACATGCTCATCTAAATTATTGATGTACACTAAAATATCATCAAAATATACGACTACAAATTTTCCCAAAAAAACATGCAAAACATGATTCATTAGATGCATAAAAGTGATGGGGGCATTTGTAAGCCCAAATGGCATCACAAGCCACTCATATATTCCATATTGTATTTTTAAAACAGTCTTCTATTCATCCCATTCCCGCATCATAATTTAATGATACCCAATTTTAAGGTCAATTTTAGAAAAAATACAAGACCAATATAATTCATCCAACATATCATCTAATCTAGGGACATGGTTGCGATACTTTACAGTGATATTATTGAATGCTCAACAATCCACGCACATTCTCCATATGCCATATTTCTTTGATACTAAAAAGACTGGAACTGCGCATGGACTCATGCTATCCCTGACGTACCCTTTGCTCATCAACTCTTCCATTTGTCTTTGGAGCTCCTTAGTTTCCTCAGGGTTACTGCGGTAGGCTGGTCGAATAGGAATGACTGCTCATGTGGTGAAGTGGATCTGATGTTCAATACCTCGAAGTGGTAGTAAACCATGAGGTATCTCATCTACAAACACTGTTGGACAAAATGACCCATAGCGTCACTATTTGCACAGATCATTGTGTTGTTGTAGCAAATTAACTATGTGACAAGGAAATTGCACTCTCATCATTTGTGATTAGATCACCATAGATATATAAATGAAGAGAGGTCCCTATGATAGTTCCTGGACTGAGAATGATATGAGACAGTATCAGTCCCCGAAGGTTTAATCATTAAATATCCCTAGCCGGAGTATTATCGAGACTGGACGTCGATAATACAGAATAGGCTAGTATTGCACTTGTGTGCGTTGTGAGGGCACAACGGCATAGTTCTCATATATATAAGTATCGGATACTTATGCAAGTGCGATAGGAGGTCGTGTTTCACCGATGGTACGGGAAACAGCTTCGCTCTGGATAGACCCCCTCGGAATCCCATTGGTATTATGACTATGTGTATATGGGAGTCCGACATCAGGGTAGGTATATTTGGTCTTAACCTGAGACTTGCACCGCTAATCCTTACGACAATCAATATACTTTGGTTGAGGTCGTCTAAGACTCTAACCGTTCTGTGTACGCCAATACTGGGTATATTGAGAATCGTAGAGTATTGGGTGTGATGTCAAGAAAAGGAATCACTCCAGTCATAGTGGAGATGATGTCACGCAGGATAAGGTATTAGTGCTCTTGAGTGATGCGCATCCAATCGTGATATTATGACCAGGTCATGAATATCCGATTATAGAGACTAGTTACCAGACATCCGACATGTGCTTCGGACGGGGTAGACACTTATCCAGCCCCAGCCCTAGCACGTGACTATCCGATACTGGACCGACATACGAAATACTTGGTATACTACGCTTGATACAAATCTTAATATTCTTAGATGGATATGTCCGGAGAATTGGGTAGACTTGGTGCTATGCTAGGAGTCGACCTTGTCTCGTAAATCGGTAGAATGTAGTACTTGGTACGTACGTGATTCGGATACTCCGACGACCGTATTTACTACCAACTTATCCGGGGATCTCATGGGTCGCTTCCCGATAATCCACAGATGACGCACAACTCGCACTCTTAATAATCTGGGATTATATAGAAGAGAGAGAAAATTAATCTGGGATTAATAACGGAGATATTTTATCTAGGATAAAATATCGTCTAGAGAGAGATAACGATTAATTTGGAATTAATCGATGAATTAAATATTCGATATATTAAACGAAATTAGATTTCGACGCAGATTAAAATTAGATTTTAATTCGGGCGAACGAATTAAATTAGAATTAATTCGTTAGCGACGTGAATAGTGAATTCGCTAGGCGTAATCATTTAATTACGACGCAACAGAAAGTTCGTTAATTTGGAATTAGCGAACCCGAGCCCGAGTGTGATTGCGAGCGCATTCGTATTTCGAATTCGAGTGCGGCAACGCAAGTCACATCAAGCGTCAAATCATTCGTCACATCAAGCGTCAAATCAAATGTCACTTTGAGTGATGTGATTGATTGATGTGATTGATTGATTGATTGACAAAGCAACTTGTCACTTTGATTGATAGAAGTTGTTGCAATAGTGTAGTTGTTGGAAAGTTTGTTTATTGACTTTTGAAAGCCAAAATTGTGTATTACCTTTAATATATTTTTAGAAAATATATAAGGTAATTATTTTACACTTTCAATACAACTAATACACAATTTCTTCTCTCTCATTTCTCTCCTTCAAGTCACGCCCAAACTGATTTCTTCACTGGTTTTGGAAGCCAATTGGCGTGAGCATGGGGAAGCAAGAGTGGATTTTCATGGTGAAAATCCAAGTGCTAGCACACTTACGACACTTGCGAAGGTGGTAGAGAGGTTCACCCATGAGCCGGGATCCGTTCGACGAAGCTTGGAGCACCGTTTCGCAGCTCAAAAAAAAAAATTGAAGACAGTGGACTGCTGCAGTGGGGCAAAAACATTGGGGATTTTGGGCTTCATTCGTCTTCAAATCGACTCAAACCGATCGATGTGAGTATTCCGCTACCTCCGTTGATGTGTTCACACATGATTTTCATCGCTTGTTTGATCTTGGGACCTAGAATAAACCTATCAATGGTATCAGAGCCTTAGGTTCAAGCATGAAAAATGTAGGGCTTAAAATTGGGTATTTTGTATTTGAGCATGATTTAATGAAATTGGATGATTGAGCATGCTTAGTATATGTTATATTGAAGATTGATTTGATCAATTTCAAGAAAAAGTGTTTAGAACATTTTTCCCCAAAAAATAACCCCTTGGCCGAATGTGAAATTGATTTTGGTAATTTGGAATTTTTGATTTTGATTCATTGGATGAGTTAGAATCATATAGGATAATGTTAATTTGAATCAATTGGATTGGATTTGGAATTGAACATAAAATCCCCAATGTAATCACCTTGGCCGAATGTACTTAAGCCTTTAATGTCTTGGATTTTTGATTTTATGAACATTGGATGTGTATGAAATCATTCGGGAAGTTAATACGTTGTCGATTGTGTAATTAATCGGATTGAATTCAAATCGGACAAAATAACCTTCCTTGGCCGAGAATTAGAAGCATGTAATATGGGTTTGATTTTCATTAATGTGTTGGACATGTGATGATGATGATGAGCATGATTAATTGGACTAATTTGATGTTTTGGAAATGTTGATTTAGGTGATTAATCATATAATACACTTTAGGTAATTAAATTGCTAAATTGGATTTATGTGATTTAATTATTTAAGGCCTTGAAATTGGATTTGGGCTATTAAAGTTGTTATTGGGCTTATTGGGCTCGATTTTATCAAGTTGGGTTTAGGCCAAATGGATTGGATCCAATTGGGCCCAAAACCACTTCCGTTAAGCCCAAATGCGACTAATGAACCTTTAAAGTTTAATTGGGCCTAATGGGCCAAGATTGATTTATGGGCTTATGAGGTAAATCCCGGATTGGACTTTGGCTATCGGTTTGACCCGAGTTGACCAAAAGTCCACGCCTTAACAAATCAATCAAAAGCCCATTGGACTTGAATTGAATTGACGTTGGACGTTAATCGGGCTTTGAGACCCGTAGCGATTAAATTTGGAATTTAAGTCGTAAAAGGTTCATTAAATAAAAGTGTAATATTTAATTTGGAATTGAATAGTGAATTAGTATTAAATACATGTTAAATTGGATTTAATGATGTAGTTTAATTTAATTCAATAATTCGTACTTTAAGTACTTATTCGCAAAAACGAGTTTGACTCGAGCAAAATCAAATCGTTGTTTGAACATTGGATGATCACTTAATTATCAGATTAATTAATTTGATTAGATTGATTGATAGCATGCTTTTGTGTGAATACGTGGTTGATGAATGAATAATGTATATCGGATGGATATTAGTCGGGTGGAGCAATTTTAGAAATTGTTGTAATAAATTCGATTTATTAAATTGGACCTGCGTGTCCAGCCTTATCACCTCTATTCTCTTTGTATTCTCTTCTCACCTATTCCCCTCAATGTATATGAGGTTTCTTTAGAAGTGTAGTGTAACGGGTAGAAGTAGTACAAGTGCTAGCTTGAGTAAGAAAGGGAGAGATTTGATCTAGGATCAATGTGTAAAGTATCCATCCGCATATCATTATTATTTTATTTCATACTCGCTTTATTATGTGTTTAGAATGCATGTTTAAGGGTGTATGAAGATGAGACCTTAACAAAGATAATTAAATTGGTAGCCAATTTGCACGCGAAAAGCCCTCATCAAATATCATGCGTCATTTCCTTCCATTGAGTGACTCTTACTCAAGATCCTAGATTGGCATGGGTTGTTGGCCAAAGTCAAGCCCTTGTCCGTCGAAGATGTGTTTGAATCACGAAGCTTTGTTCCATATTGGTGTCATGTCCAAGTTGTGGTTTGTTGGCCAAAGTCAAGACCACTTCTTGTCCATCGACATTGATTACGAAGCTTCCATGGTCAATGGGTCCGCGCTTGACTGGGATCATTAGGTTTGCTGTGCCAAAGCCAAGGCCTAGTTGATTCAGAGGAAAAAGGTTAGGATATATATTGGATATATAGGCATATATGAGATATATGTTTCGGACTTGGATGTCCACCTACTGGATCTAGGAGTTGGATGAGATCCAATTGATCTTCGAGATCTACCTAGTTAATTATCATACAATTTGTTGGCCAAAGTCAAGATTGTGTGATATTTAACGGGATCCTAGCCCACTAGGAAACACGGTTTCCCGAGTACTCGACAGAGGGTTAGAGGCTCGCCGAAAAATAGTGGGAGGCAAGAATTGAATTTGCAATATTCGTTCAATTACTCGCCATACGCGCTCAAACAAATATCATTCGTCGTAATTTTAAATGTTAGTTGGACTAATATTTAAATTGTTGTTTAAAAATATATATATAGTTGGACTATATACAAACTCATTCAATATATAGTTGATTTTATAATTGGATTATAGTAATCAATAATTGAATTAAAATGATAGTTAATTTTATAATTGGATTATAGTAATCAATATTAAAATTATAGTTGATTAAATAATTGGATTATTGTAATCATTATAATAAATAGTACCTTATTAAATTGATTAAATAGTTGGACTATTAAAATCATGAAAGAATTGAAAAGTTGAATATTTAAAATATATATAATCCTTGGATTAAATGTTTTAAATGATTTAATTTTCAAATTGGGAATTAAATTTCAGGATGGTCCTGGAAATAAATAAAAAGTTATTCTATTTGATAAAATAACCTATTATGCCTAAGCCCAGAATCAAGCAAATAAGTAGAGCGTAATCTTTGGAAGACTTATGTGATGATGACTTTAGTGCTTAATTCATTATACTTGACATAAATCTATGTTTAGATTTAAGAAGTATTAAAATTGCAATTAATAATTCTTGGAGAATTAAATGATCAATCTCAAGGAGATAAAGTCAAACTTTGCAATTAGGCTAGTAGCGCAAGGCGCACCTTACTACAATATTCTAGAAACCCAAGGGTTGGCCAAAGGCTTCTGAAATATTGGAAAGGGCAAAGGCAAAATCATTATGATCTTCTGGGAAGATAAAGGACATATCCCAAAGTGACTGTCGTTTGGAAATGGCAGACACGAAGGAAATAAAGAAAGGGCGAGGCTCTGACTTTAAAAATATTTGTCAAAGTTATGTTCACTACTAGTATTAAAATTAGATTTTAAATACTTAGTGTGGTACATAAAATGTTTGTATTGATGTTCAGAATCTGCTATGGGCAGGATACTGACTTTAAGCTGAGATTGCTCTACGAATCGGAAACGGGACGAAAGTCGCTGTTTCGACTGTAAATACCTATGTTTAGGAACTACCCTTCGGGTGTGTACTTAAATTAGGAACTGTTATAATGTAACTACTTGGACTAGTAACATTATCTCTATATCAGTGTTTGATCCGTTGCGGATAAACCTTTATATTCTAGAACACTAAAGTGTTTCATTATATAAAGATGATACTGAGATAAACACATTAGATGTGAAAAACAGTATTTATATTTTGAATAAATAAAAAAATCTCAAACATATAAAATGACAAATAAATAGCTCAAATGATTTGATCAATAGAGACTTATTTGTGGCATTGTCGTCTGGGACACAATTAAACATGACTCGTATATCCACACTTTTGAAGAGTGGGTACTTGGACTGATTTGACTAATCAAATAAAGTCTACGAATCTAGTTTATTAGGTAAAGCACCTAAAATACTATTTACTTGGTAATAGTGTGAAGCCATCGATCTGTTAGCCCTATTCATTGTGAAGATAGTGGGCCCATATCTAGCAAGGCTAGATGTGAACATGAATATTTCGTGACCTTAACGGATGTGGCATCACGTTATGGTTATGTGTTTTTTGTTGAAAAACACAAATCGGAAACTTTTAGGGTTTCGACACGAAGTAGACAAACAGATCGCCATAGTATTATACCGTCGCGGTAAGACCGTAATGAAAATGCTTAAGCATTAAGTTTCATACATACATGAAAGAGTATGGTATTCTTTCATATGAGGACTCCTCCCGAGACACGTCAGTTAGACGGTGTGTCCGAACTAAAACCGAATTTTGTTGGACATGATAAGGTTATCACGAGTCGCTCTGAGCTACTGTTTTCCTTCAATAGGATATGTATTAACAGTGCAAAACTTATTTAGAATAAGGTTCCATGAAAATCTGTTTGACAGAATTCATATTGGATATGAACGGGAAAGAAACAGGGTTTCACACTCCTGATAATTTGGGTATGCCAGGCATAATGTTTGGATGATAACAAACTAAGGACCCAAATTGGATAAGTGCCAATATAGGTTATCCTAAGGGAAACCATGAGTATAGTACTTGTAAATCTCACATGAGAACAATGTGATTGTTGCTCACCATGCGGTTTTTCTTGAGAGGAATACCGATATGCAGTGGTCAGTGGGAGGATAGTGATACTCGATGAAAATCGGAGTAATACTGTTCAAGGCACGAAGTCCTTAATGGAACATAAATATTTCATCTATGATGAATTTACACCATTAATCTTCAAATACACAAGAAACTAGTAGATCGGATAGAGTCAGAAAACAACCTAGGGTATGGGCTTCTGATCTAACCTCATAAAGATGTCAATCTTATGGAGGTATACCAACCGACTACGTTTGAGGAAGTGATACAAGGTATCGACTTCCTACTATGGCAAAGTGCCATGAGTCCGAAATGGATTCCATGTATAACAACTATTTTGGATACTAGTTGTTGTACCACAAGGCATTGTGCCTATTGGTACATTAAACGTCTTCAGGGAAGACATACATGAAAGGCAACATACCAACGTACAAAGCTGGGCTTTTGACAGAAAGGTATCGTTATCAACATTGTGTTAATAACGGTTCAACCTTTTACCTGTTGCCATGGTAAATCCATTTTGAAAATGCTTGTTGATAACTGCGTATTTCATTTATGAAGTGTGTCTGTTACATATCAAAATCGCTTTCCTGAAAAGGAAACCTTTTGAAGGATGTTTACAACATCCTGACGATTTTGTATAACCGACAAACAAGGTTTGCGGGTTATTCGATCCAAGTTTGGATTGAACCAAGCATAAGGTTCTTGGAACTGACGTTTTGAAGTAATCATAATGGTTTATGATTTGACTCAAAACGAAATAATTCTTGTGTATATTGTTGGTTTCTATTAAGGTCCCGGATCGATTATAAGCATGAAAAACATTGCGAATACATATCGACGAAGTTGCGGAATACTCACATCGATCGGTTGAGACGATTTGAACCCGAATGGAGCCAAAAACGCTCACTGGTTTGGCACCACAGCTGTGCAGAATTTGCTCACTGTTTTGGGCAGTTTTGGATCCAAATTGAAGCTCCAAACTTCGTCGAATGGATCCCGCCTCATGGGTGAACCTCCCTAACACCTTCGCAACTCTCGTAAGTGTGCTAGCACTTGCGTTTTTGCATCAAAAACGCACTCATGCTTCCCTAGAAGCTCACGGCAGTGAGCTGTGAAAAATAGGAGAGAAATGAAGCCCCTGGGCATGAGATAGAGAGAGGAGATGGAGAGAAAATGTGTTGAATTAGGTTAGTAAAGCATTTCCAAATGCTTATATATTTTTCAAAAAAATACATTAAACATTACCAAAAATTCATTAAAGAGTTCAATTGGTAAAAGTCTTACCAACTAACACTATTTCATCTACTTCCATATACTATTCAATGTTACTTTATCAAAGTGACATATTGAGTGTCTATTACTCAATCAATCACATCCATCAATCAATCAATCAATCACTCAGTGACTTTTGATTTGACGCTTGATGTGACGAGTGATTTGACGCTTGATGTGACTTGCGTTGCCGCACTCGAATTCGAAATACGAATGCGCTCGCAATCATACTCGGGATCGTTTTCGCTAATTCCTAATTAGCGAGTTTTCCGTCGCGTCGTAATTAAATGATTACGCCTAGCGAATTCACTATTCACGTCGCTAACGAATTAATTCTAAATTAATTCGTTCGCCCGAATTAAAATCCAATTTCATTCCCGCGTCGAAATCTAATTTCGTTTAATATATCCAATATATTAATTTACCGATTAATTCCAAATTAATCATTCTCTCTCTTAAGATGATATTTTATCCCAGATAAAATATCTCCGTAATTAATCCTAGATTAATTTTCTCTTTCTTCTATATAATCCCAGATTATTAATGAGTGCGAGTTATGCGTCATCGGTGCATTATTGGGAAGCGACCCATGAGATCCCCGGATAATTCGGCAGTAAATACGGTCGTCGAATATCCGAATCACGTACGTACCAAGTACTACGTTCTACCATTGATTTACGAGACAAGATCGGCTTCTAGCAAAGCACGAAGTCTATCCAATTCTCCGGTCATATTCTCTAGAATATTTAAGATCTATATCAAGCGTAGTATACCAAGTATCGTGTATATCGGCCCAGTATCGGATAGTCACGTGCTAGGGCTGGGGCTGGATAAGTGTCTGCCCCGTCCGAAGCACATATCGGATGTCTGGTAACTAGTCTCTATAATCGGATATACATGACCTTGTCATAATATCCCGATGGCCGGCCAGCACTTAAGAGCACTAATACCGTATCCTGCGTGACATCATCTCCACTATGACTGGAGTGATACTTCCGTCTTGACATCACACCCAACACTCTACGATTCTCAATATACCCAGCATTGGCGTACACAGAACCGGTTAGAGTCCTAGACGACCTCAACAAAAGCATATTGATTGTCGTAAGCATTAGCGGTACAAGTCTCAGGTTAAGACCATACACACCTACCCTGATGTCGGACTCCCATAGACACATAGTCATAATACCAATGGGATTCCGAGGGGTCTATCCAGAGCGAAGCTGTTTCCCGTACCATCGGTGATGTGAAACACAACCTCCTATCGCACTTGCATGAGTATCCAATACCCAAATATATGAGAACTATGCCGTTGTGCCCTCACAACGCGCACAAGTGCAATACTAGCCTATTCCGCATTATCGATGTCCAGTCTCGATAATACTCCGGCTAGGGATATTTAATGATTAATCCTTCGTGGACTGATACTGTCTCATATCATCTCAATCCAGGAACTAATCATATGGACCTCTCTTCATTTATATATCTAAGGTGATCTAATCACAAATGATGAGAGTGCAATTTCCCTGTCACATAGTTAATTTGTACACAAACACTATGATCTGTACAAATAGTGACGCTATGGGTCATATTATCCAACAATCTCCCACTTGGCACATAGCCAGTCACTCAAGTGTCGACACACTCGAACTATGTACGGTTCGCTCAAATTGCTGATAAAAGGTTTTCGTCAGCGGATTTCCATGATTATCGTCTGACGCGATTTATACGATCATCACATCGCCACGATGTATGATCCGAACGAATCAGATGATATAGAAGTATATATCTGGATCGTCGATGAGACCTTTAATTCTTAGCCTTGTGCTGACGCCTAGCTCAGCTGCTAACAGAAAACTATATCTAATCTAATTAGATTTATTATCGACCCAAATGGCTTCTTTTGCTGCCTCAGCTGCAGCAATAATCCGCATTTGTTGTTTATTCGGCAACAGTATCTTGCTCAGAAGATTTCCAGCTCACTGTCCCGTTATTCAAACTTTATAGTACCGCAGTATTTAACTGTTTGGAAACTTGCGGTAGTGATCCCAGTCACTTCAAGTTCTCCTTCTCCATAGTTTTTAAGACAGCATCTTTAGTTCTCTAAGATACTAACAGATGTCCTTAACTTCAATCCAGTGACTATCACTTGGATTGACCCGATTGTGACTCCATATGCTCAAAGCGTATGAGACACCATATCAAGTACATTTTAAATGTACAATTTCCCAGAGAGTGTTAACTACTCCAAATCTATCCCAGTAGATCTTTATTCCTTGAATAAAGGTTGTTACTCCCCAGAATTCTACGGAGAATTTCTATGAAAGCCAAGCTTTCACCAATTGCTTTATGGGAATTTCCTTGTCAGTGCGCTCCCACTAACCTCCTTATATACACAAGAATCATTTCGTTTTGAATCAAATCATAAACCATTATGATTATTTCAAAACGACAGTTCCAAGAACCTTATGCTTGCTTCAATCCAAACATGGATCGAATAACCCGCAAACCTTGTTTGTCGGTTATACAAAATCGTCAGGATGTTGTAAGCATCCTCCAAGAGGTTTCCTTTTCAGGAAAGCGATTTTGATCATTAACTGACACATTTCATAAATGAAATATGCAGTATCTACAAGCATCTTCAAAATGGATTTACCATGGCAACAGGTAAAAGGTTGAACCGTAATCAACACAATGTGATAACGATACCTTTCCGTCAAAAGCCTAGCTTTGTACGTTGGTGTGTTGCCATCCATGTATGTCTTCCTTGAAGACGTTTACTGTACCAATAGGCATAATGCCTTGCGGTACAACAACTAGTATCCGAAATAGTGTGTTATACATGGAATCCATTTCGGACTCATGGCACTTTGCCATAATAGGGAGTCGATACCTCGTATCACTTCCTCAAAACGTAGTCGGTTGTCAGAAAGCCATACCCCAGGTTGTTTTCTGATTCTCTCCGATCTACGCGGTTCTTGTGTATTCGAAGATTAATGGTACAGATTCATCATTGATGAACTGTTTGTGTTCCATTATGGACTTCGTGCCTTGAATAGTATTACTCCAATTTTCATCGAGTATCACTATTCTCCCACTGACCACTGTATATCGGTGTTCCTCTTAGGCAAACCGCATGGTGAGCAACAATTATATTGTTCTCATGTGAGATTTATAAGTACTATACTTATGGTTTCCCGTAGGATAACCTATTATTGGCACTTATCCAATTTGGGTTCTAGTTAGGTATCATCCAAACGTTATGCCCGGCATACCCAAATTATTAGGAATGAGAAACCCTGTTTCTTTCATGTTCATATCCTATATGATCTGTCAAACAGTTTATATGGAACCTTATTCTAAATAAGTTTTGCACTGTTAATACATATCCTATTGAAGGAAATGATAGCTCAGAGCGACTCGTGATAAACCTTATCATGTCCAACAAAATTCGGTTTTCGTTCGGACACACCGTCTAACTGACGTGTCTCGGGAGGAGTCCTCATTTGAAAGAATACTATACTCTTTCATGTATATTTGAAACTTACTGCTTAAGTATTTTCATTACGGTCTTACCGTAATGGTATAATACTATAGTCGATCTGTTTATCTACTTCGTGTCGAAACTCTAAGAGTTTCCGATCTGTGTTCTTCAAAAGAAACACATAACCATATCATGATGCCACATCCTGTTAAGGTCACAAAATATTCATGTTCACATCTAGCCTAGCTAGATATGGGCCCACTAACTTCACCATGAATAGGGCTAACAGATCGGTGGCACTTACACTATTACCAAGTAAACAGTGTTTTTAGGTACTTTACCTAACAAACTAGATTCGTAGACTTTATTTGAATAGTCAAATCAGTCCTAGTACCCATTCTTCAAAAGTGTGGATATACGAATCTTGTTTAATTGTGTCCCAGACAACAATGCCACAAATAAGTCTCTATTGATCAAATCAATTTGAGCTATTTATTTGTCATTTTATATGTTTTGAGATTTTAATTATATTCAAAATATAAATTCTGTTATTCACATCTAATGTGTTTATCTCAGTATCATCTTTATATAATGAAACACTCGCTCTGATACCATTTTTATTGGGGTTTTAAGGGGTAGTACCAGGTAACGTAGCGAAATGCGGAAAATCAAAAATTTTTGATTTCAAAAATTTTTTTTGTCAATAAAATAAACTTATTTATTTTAATTACTCAATACTTAAATTCTGAAATTCCTACCTAAGAAATCAAATTTCTTGTTACTTGCCAAATAGCCCCAATATTTTACATTTTGATCATTTTAGTCCTTAAATTGTCAAATATAATTTTGAGTGATTCCAAATTAATACTAAAATAATTTTAACATGTCCAACACATCAAAATACAAATTACAACTCAAATCCCAAAAAATAGCCAAATTGCCGGGAGCCCCTCCTAGTTCCCAATTTGTTCATTTTGCTCCAAAGTTGTTCAAAATAAGTTTAGATGAAATCCAATCAACACCAAATTTAATATACATCATATATACATAAATACACAACGCATATAAGAAAAGCCCCAAATTTGGAAAGGGTATAAACCCTAATTTTATAATTTCTTCAAATTACACCAAATTAAACAAATCCAGCACTTCAATCAAGTCTCTACCACACCAAACAAGTCTCATCACTTTGAAACAACTCTAGAATAAATCTATATCATCAATGAGTGGCCTAACAACTCTAGAATAGCAATTAGATCATCAAATGATCAAAAGAATTCTTACTAACACCTTATAAGCTTTTTTGTTTATCATACACGCAAAGCCCCTTCATCAAACTTCCAACCATAAAAAACACAAAGAAGAAAGAGTAGAAAAACTTAGGAACATGCTATGTGATAGCCAAGAACAAAAGGAACATTTTTCCTTCTAATAGAAAGTTGGAAAAAACTTACTTTAATCCAAGCTTTCTGGAATTCTTTGTTTGTTTCTTCTTTTTTTCTCTCAAACTTCTTTTGTTTATGTTTATAGAGGCTTAAAGAAAGTGAAGCAAATGGAAAAAAAAATTAGACTTTAAATACCCTATGGTTGTGGCCGAAAATGTGAGGAAAAAAGAAAAAAGAAAAAAGAAAAAAGAAAATTCAAAATTTTAACAAATTAAAATAAATATCTAAGTAGTCAAAACCATTTTGATAACCATTTCTTTTAATGTAAAAGTCAAACATTATATTTTAATCATTTCCTAACTTTATCATTTTGTTAGATCTTTATATTTTAATTACTTTAATTATTTAATAATTAATTAATTAATTAAATATATATATCTCAAATATATGCATTATATTTACATTAAATATCTCAAATACATATATTAATGATATATGTCAAATATCATAATTTGATAATTAATTAAATTGTATTTAATAATATCATATATTAAATACAAACACATTAATTAGGAAATGACGGTTCGGTCCATTAGCATGTATCTTTTGTTTAACTGTTAAACAATTTATAAGTAATCACCATTATTCATAAAAGTCGTCCTAGTGCTCTACGAGTATATTTCATTGGTGAGACTCTCTAGATTCAGGCATATCCGTCACGAAATCCAATTTCATGTTCATAATTCACCCACCCGTAAATTATGATGACCACAGATAAACTCGTTGAATCATACAGGTCGAGATCATTGCATATGTTTAATTCCTCCGTCACAGCTATTCAGATATATCCCAGAGACTTAGATGTAAACGTCAAATCTCTATAGGGATAATCCCGTCGACGTCTCTAATAGCAATCTCTAAAAAATAAAACTTAGAACTTACTTCTAAAGTGTACCAAGTGCCCATGGTTTTTATCTGATTGCTAATTATATATGGATTACCTATGCTCTGTACACAGAACTGACGAATCCTATCTTGACACACATGATATTCTGAGGATCTTTCCATACCCAACAAACATGCGGAGGTCTGATCTTAATAGGTCGATGATGTTGTTGGATAATTATGACCCATAGCATCACTATTTTGTAAAGAACATGGTGTTCTTGTACAAAATTAACAATGTGACAAAGAAAATTGCTCTTTTATCATTTGTAATTGATTACCTGGATATAAAAAAATGATAAAAGTCCATATGATTAGTACCGGATTAATAAGATATGAGACAATATTAATCCACAAAGGTTTAATCATTAAATATCCATAGTCGTAGTATTATCGAGACTAGACATCGATAATGCGGAATAGGCTAGTATTACACTTGTGTGCGTTATGAAAGCTTAACGGTATAGTTCCCATATATGTAAGTATTGGATACTTATGCAAGTGTGATAAGAGGTTCTGTTTGGCGATGGTACGGGAATAGCTTCGCTCTGGATAGACGCATCAGAGTCACATTGGTAGTATGACTATGTGTCTATGGGAATCCGAATCAAGGTAGGTGTATTTGGTCTTAACCTGATACTTGCATCGCAAATACTTGCAACAATCAGTATACTTTGGTTTTGGTCATCCGGGGCTTTAACAGGTTCTGTGTACGCCTCTTCTGGGCTTACTGAGAATCGTAGTGTATTAGATGTGATGTCACGCATGGATACAAAACAGGTACTCTCAAGTGCTATAGCCATCGGGGAAGTATGACTAGGTCATGACTTTCCGATAATAAAGAGAATAGTTGTTAGTGATCTGATATATGCTTCGTACGGGGCAGACACAACTCCAGCCCCGGGCCTAGCATGTGACATTCGATACTGGATCGTAATACGCTATACTATGTATACTACGTCTGACAAAGATCATGTATTCCTTAAAAGAATATTTCTGGAGAATTGGGTAGGCATGGTGCTTTGCTAGAAGCCAACCATGTCTTGTAAATCGGTAGGAATGTGGTACCGGGTACGCACGTGTTCGGATAGTCTGATGACCGTATTTACTGCCAATATATCTAGGGATCTCTTGGGTCGCCTCCCAAAGATTCACCGATGACATTTGACTCGAACAGAATTAATCTGGGATTAATTATGAGAGAGAGAAAATTAATCTATGATTAATTACAGTAAGAATTTATCTGGGATTAAAATCGTGAGGAAGAGAAAACACGATTAATTTGGAATTAATCCGCAATTGGATTTCAATTCGGAATTCAATTGGATTTTAATTCTAACGAACGAATTAATTTGGGATTAATTCGTAATCGACTTCCGTAATAATTTTGCTAGGCATTATTATTTAATAAATTAGATTTAATTACGTCACGACGAAAAATTCATTTTATCGGATTAAACGAACCCGGGCCCGAGCGAAGTTGCGTATTGAATTAGCCAACTTAAATTTGGAATTTAAAAGTGGTGGGACCCACTTCACTTACATCATTTGTTGGACTAATGATGGAAGTTGTTGTTGGCAAATAAAGGCTTGAGTAAAAGTAAGCTTGGCTTTACTTATATTACACTCAAACCAATACCAACACTCAACCTCACTATAAATTAACTAGGTCAACTTTAGAAGTGAAAGAATTCACTATTCACAGCAACTCTTTCTTCTCCATTTTGCTCATTGCCGTGAGCTTCATTGTCTCTCCCATGGATTTTGTTGCAAAAATCTAGCGTGCTAGCACATTAAGGAGTCAATGGAAGGTGATAGGGAGACTCACCCAAGTGTTGGAACACTAATAGAAGGCTTGAAGCTTCAATCTTCAAAGAAAAAGTCTTCAAATTCATCCAAACCAATGTAAGTATTCTGGAACTTCCTTTGGTAAAATTCACACACGAATCACTCTTAGAGATCATTGGCATGTTCTAGGAACACTAACAATGGTATCAGAGCGAGATCTAAGCTTGATTTGATTCTAGGGTTTGTAAACTTTAATTTGGGATTTTATGCTTGGAGCTTGATTTTGCCTAAATTGATGAGTTGGTTGAGTTTATATGATGTTGAATTGGATTTGTATATCATTGGATTTGTGATAAATTGATTAGATCAAAAATCCCCAAAATCCATGCTTGGCCGAGAACTACCCTCAGAAGCTCATGGTTAATTTTTTGAAATTTAACAGTTGGATGTGTTGTTGGCATGATATGTATGATATATGTTGATTTAATTGGATTGAAATCAAATTGCATGACAAATTCCTTGCCAATGCCGTGAGCCTAGCATGTTGGAATGGATTGATTGTGCTTTAATTTGTGTTGGACATAAATTGAAATGTTAAGTATGATTAATTAAATTAATTGGTATTTTGGAAATATTAGATTAATTGATTAATTATACTAATTGCACTTTAATTAGATTAATATGTAATTTGGAATGATATATTAATCTAATTTGTTGTATTTGGGCTAATGGGCTTGGTTGGGCCAAATTTTGATCTTGGATCATATTTGAGCCTAAACCATTTTCATAAAGTCCAAATATATGACATTGGGCCTTTAATAATTTAATTGGGCCTAATGGGCCTAAATTGATTTTATGGCATAGGGTTCCTAACTCGGGCCTTGGCATCTTGGGTTTGATCCATAATGGCCAAAGCTCATGCCTAAAGAATTAATTGAAAGCTCATTAGACTTTAATTGAATAGTATTGGATGCTAATTGGGCCTTTGAGACCCAATTGGATTGGATTTTGAATCCATGTCCTTAAAGGCACTATTTAAAGTGTAATTATTTAATTTGGAATTAAATACGAATTAGTATTGGATACAAATTAAATTGGATTTAAAATTGTAGTTCGATATAATTCAAGAATACACACTTTGAGTACTTATTCTTAAACGAGTTGGACTCGCGCAAATCAAATCGTTGTTTGAACATTGGATGGTCATTAATTCAAAGATTAATTAATTGGATTAGATTGATTGAATAGCATGCTTTGTGTGAATACATGGATGTATTGTATTAATAATGTATATCAGATGGATATTAGATGGGTGAGGGTAATTTTGGAAATTATTGTAATAAATTTAGAATTTATTTAAATTGTACTTGCGTGTCCAGCCTATTATATCTATTCTCTTTGAATTTCTCTTCTCACCAATTCCCCTCAATGCAAATGAGTTTTCTTTAGAAGTATTATGTAATTGGGTAGAAGTTTGTGCTAGCGGGAGAGAGGAAAAAAGAGAGATTTGTTCTAGGAACAATTTATTGTATATCCATCCGCATATCATTATTAATTTATTTCGCGTCTTATTATACTTTTAGAATGCATACTTAATGGTGTATGATGAGACCTAATCAAAGATAATAAATTGGTTGCCAATTTACGTGAAAACCCTCATTCAATATTAAGCGTTTTTCCTTCCATTGAGTGGTTCTCTCTCAAAATCCAAGATTGACATTGGTTTGTTGGCCAAAGTCAAGACCTTTGTCCATCGCAGATGTGTTTGAACCGCGTAAGCTTTATTCCATATTATATGTCTTGGGCAGTTGTGACTTGTTGGCCAAAGTCAATGTCACTTTTGGTTCATCGACTTCGATTATGAAGCTTTCCCACTGTAAATGAGTCACTTTTAACTGGAATCATTAAGTTTGTAGAGCCAAAGTCAAGGCTTAGTTGATTCAAAGGAAACATGTTATGAAATATATTGGATATATTTACATATATTGGATATATGTTTCGGACTTGGAGGTCCACCTACTGGATCTAGGAATTGGATGGGATTCAATCGATCTTAGAGATCTACCTAGTTACGTTTCATACAGCTTGTTGGCCAAAGTCAAGGTTGTGTGTTATTTAACGGAATCCTAGCCCACTAGGAAACTAGGTTTCCCGAGTTCTCCACAGAGGGTTAGAGGCTCGCCGAAAAATAGTGGGAGGCAAGTATTCAATTTGAAATTTTTTTTAGATACTTGCCAATACGCGCTCATTTTATTTTTTGTCATTAATTATATATATATTATTCAATTGTTGTTTTATTTGAACAGTTGGATGACCGGCGTAAACACACACGTATAACGCAAGCACACGTATCGTTCAAGTAGTATAAAAATATCGATCCCACGAGGACTTAATATCTAATCTATTAATTTTATGAGGCTAAATGATTATTAGTATCTAACAGATTGTTTGATTGATTTGAAATGGTGACGATTCTAAATTAAAAACAAGTAAATAAAATTGTCGAAAATAGGTTTTAAGAAAATTCAATATTAAAAACTATTTAGGGTTGTGATTTCTTCCAATATAATTTTAAAGATGAAGTGGTTATCTTAAAGTTGGGTAATATATTGATTATTAACCTGGAACACTAAATTATGTGTAAGCCTCTGTCGATGGTCAGACACAAATACCCAGTTTAACCCAATTGAACCATATGTCTATGTCAACCAAATTATCTGGATTCATTAAGTTTAAGTTCCAATTATGGCTACCCCCGCCCGACAGGTATATTCCTATCCTGTAAGGAAATCTATTAAAGGGTTATCTATCCTCAAGGAAGATCGTGGGCTATTGAGTCTAAGGCTGAAACCTAAAATCCTTATGTCTAGTTCATTTTAGATTTACCAGATCAATTTTATTAATGGCCAGTTAATGAAAAAGCATTAAGATTAAGACTTAATAAATAAATCTTTATATTACCCAAGCTATAATCTAACCCTTATAAAACGGTGATATTGGATTTCATCACAACCCCAAATAACTAATTTAGTTACAACACATAACTAGGGCTAGTAAAAACTTGAAAATAAAAGACATGAAGTAAAAATGCGGTAAAGTAAATACAGAAAAGTAAATTACAATAAAATAAAATGCTAAGGTAAAATGAATTACTTTTACTACTACTAATTTAGATATCTCCCATAAAATAATATATAAACTTGTGATTCTTTTTCCAACCAGCCATATAGGCGGTAACCTGATTAAGTCAAATTAAGTCCAACCAGCCATAAAGGCGGAACCAAAATTAAATTACCAACCGACCAATCTGGCGGTATCCTTTATTAGTCAGTTTTAAATCAGATTAAAATGAATTACCAACCGACCAATCTGGCGGTATCCTTTTTAAGTCAATATTTTAAATAGTGAATATATTATTTTTAAGGAGATTAATCTAAATAGTAACAGTAAAAGAATTATCTTTCACCCTAGCTGGGGGAGTTACCTCCTCATGGTAAATAATAAAAACTGTAAAAAGTAAAAAGTAAAAATTAAATTACTATATTAACAAAACGTAATTAAAATTAATTATAAAACTAAAAAACTAAAAATTAAAAGAAAGTAGAGAGAGAAACTCTCTCTTTAGATAGAATATAAGAGAGAGAGAGTGGTGCAATGAATTATGAAATCTCGAGCTCAATTTATAGGCCTCAGTAGGCTTCCAGCGTCGCGACGCCAGGTCCATCAGCGTCGCTACGCCAGCTTTTGTCGACGTGGCACGCTCTGGTTTGCTGGTTTGAAGATTCTGGATAAGCTGATAAGGTGACACGTGGCGCGGTGGTTGGGCTTCAATTATTGTGACACGTGGCGGCTTCTGATTGGTCGCTGAGATTCTTATCCGCCATGTCTCAGATAAGGATTAGATACTCAATTATTGATGCTGACGTGGCGATGATGTGGCGGCGACGTGGCGACACATGGGAAAGAGACTGTCGGCACCGTAGAATTGCGACACGTGTCACTTCCTGATTGGCTGATGATGATGTGGCATGACACGTGGCAATGTTGACCTGTTGACTTACTGACGTGGCTGATGACATGGAGACACGTAGGATGACACGTGGCACACGTGGCGATGATGACTGTCGACACCGTAGGATGCTGACACGTGTCACGGCACATGTTACCATATTGGCTGTGACGGTGACACGTGGCACGGTGCATTTTAGCAAAGTCAAACTTTTCTCAGATTCTGATTTGTGGACCCGGCGCACATTAGCACTGGTCGGTGAATTTTAGACGTCACGACGCGGAAGGCTTGGCGTCGCGACGCGATAAAGACCAAAATATCCATGTTGACACATTTTTGTCCGTTTTTGCCCCAAATTGCCTCCAATGCTTTCCAAACTTTATTTATCTGCAAAATAACACAAAATACATCAAAACGTTCACAAAACTCGAGAAACTATACAAAAAATTATGTTAAATGAGTGGGAAATAGTGATAGATTTACCACTCATCACACCCCCAACCTAAGATTTTGCTAGTCCTCGAGCAAAACATAAAATAAAATAACATGAATAAATTAACTAAGCCACTTTCGTAGGGATCACGGTTGCATTTAGCATATGCAACAAGCCTTTAAACCCCTAGGTGTCCCTAGTGGACGAGTTGTAGTCTCGTGAGGGTTTACAGCAATGATACCCACAAACATTTTACAAAAGTAAACAGGTATTAAAACTAATGCACACAAAAGCAAAAAGACAAGCGAAAAGAGAATAAAGATGTTAGTGACTAATTAGGTGAAACTTCTACTCCAAATTACTAGTTGTTTTGTTTTATTCTAAATTACTGAATAAGTAAATTCTCCGATTATATTTACCATTCTCCATATACACAGCCAACAAAATATTAAACAAAATTTTTGCCCACAACAGTCATAAGTGCAGTTGAGAAGAGAGTAATATTTTTGTCCTAAAGTTCTATCAGATTTCACACCATTTTGTAGTAATAGAATAATTTTTCTCATTTTTTGATTTTTTCTTTGATTTTTCACTTTTCTATTTTTTATTTATATACAATATCTTCCATCTATGTAACGAGTGTTGGGCCGGTGACTCCTAAACCAGTTGGCTTTAGGGCACCAGGTGTTAAGACACCCCTACAAACTTAATTACTCAGACTTCAGATATATATATTTTAGCAGCATCTTTGATCCATGTAACGAGCTTTGGGCCAGTGACTCCCAAACCAGTTGGTTTTAGGGCACTAGGTGTTAAAACACCCTTACAGACTTAATAACTCGGATCTCAGACGTTTTATTTTTTTTTATTTTTTTTTTTTTTTACTCCATTGCTTTTTTCAGATGCTTCCTCCAATTAAACTAGCGCACTGAATATTACAAACATTTCAATTTAGCTCATGTCCGTATGTTACTATATATGTTGATAATATTTGCTAACTGAACATATGTAGATTCCTTTTAGTCCGTTTTAAGGAGAATTCACAAATTAAATAATTCAAAATGAAATAAACAAAAATTAATTTGTTTCGAAATAAGTTTGAGATACGTCTCAGGAGTCGAAACTCCTTACTCAGCTATCTCTTACCAATTTCACCCTTTTAGTCAAAATAAAAACACAAAAACGCAAAATATTTTTGTAATTTTTGAACATTTTTCAATTTTTTTTGTATTTTTCGAAAAATTTTGGACTAAAAATAAAAAGTAAAAAAAAAACAAAAACTTGACCGGCGTAAAGACACACGTATAACGCAAGCGCACGTATCGTTCAAGTAGTATAAAAATATCGATCCCACGAGGACTTAATATCTAATCTATTAATTTTATGAGATCAAATGATTACTAGTATCTAACAGATTGTTTGATTGATTTGAAATTGTGACGATTCTAAATTTAAAAACAAGTAAAAAAATTGTCGAAAATAGGTTTTAAGAAAATTCAATATTAAAAACTACCTAGGGTTGTGATTTCTTCCAATATCATTTTAAAGATGAAGTGGTTATCTTAAAGTTGGGTAATATATTGATTTATTAACCTGGAACACTAAATTATGTGTAAGCCTCTGTCGATGGTCAGACACAAATACCCAGTTTAACCCAATTGAACCATATGTCTATGTCAACCAAATTATCTGGATTCATTAAGTTTAAGTTCCAATTATGGCTACCCCCGCCCGACAGGTATATTCCTATCCTGTAAGGAAATCAATTAAAGGGTTATCTATCCTCAAGGAAGATCGTGGGCTATTGAGTCTAAGGCTGAAACCTAAAATCCTTATGTCTAGTTCATTTTAGATTTACCAGATCAATTTTATTAATGGCCAGTTAATGAAAAAGCATTAAGATTAAGACTCAATAAATAAATCTTTATATTACCCAAGCTATAATCTAACCCTTCTAAAACGGTGATATTGGATTTCATCACAACCCCAAATAACTAATTTAGTTAGAACACATAACTAGGGCTAGTAAAAACTTGAAAATAAAAGACATAAAGTAAAAATGCGGTAAAGTAAATACTGAAAAGTAAATTACAATAAAATAAAGTGCTAAGGTAAAAAGAATTACTCTTACTACTACTAATTTAGATATCTCCCATAAAATAATATATAAACTTGTGATTCTTTTTCCAACCAGCCATATAGGCGGTAACCTGATTAAGTCAAATTAAGTCCAACCAGCCATAAAGGCGGAACCAAAATTAAATTAGCAACCGACCAATCTAGCGGTATCCTTTATTAGTCAGGTTTAAATCAGATTAAAATGAATTACCAACCGACCAATCTGGCGGTATCCTTTTTAAGTCAATATTTTAAATAGTGAATATATTATTTTTAAGGGAGATTAATCTAAATAGTAACAGTAAAAGAATTACCTTTCACCCTAGCTGGGGGAGTTACCTCCTCATGGTAAATAATAAAAACTGTAAAAAGTAAAAAGTAAAAATTAAATTACTATATTAACAAAACGTAATTAAAATTAATTACAAAACTAAAAAACTAAAAAACTAAAAATTAAAAGAAAGTAGAGAGAGAAACTCTCTCTTTACATAGAATATAAGAGAGAGAGTGGTGCAATGAATTCTGAAATCTCGAGCTCAATTTATAGGCCTCGATAGGTTTCCGGCGTCGCGACGCCAGGGTCCTCAGCGTCGCTACGCCAGATTTTGTCGACGTGGCACGCTCTAGTTCGCTGGTTTGAAGATTCTGGATAAGCTGATAAGGTGACACGTGGCGCGGTGGTTGGGCTTCAATTATTGTGACACGTGGCGGCTTCTGATTGGTCGCTGAGATTCTTATCCGCCACGTGTCAGATAAGGATTAGATACTCAATTATTGATGCTGACGTGGCGATGACGTGGCGACGATGTGGCGATGACGTGGCGACACGTGGAAAAGAGACTGTCGGCACCGTAGAATTACGACACGTGTCACTTTCTGACTGGCTGATGATGATGTGGCACGACACGTGGCAATGTTGACCTGTTGACTTACTGACGTGGCTGATGACATGGAGACACGTAGGATGACACGTGGCACACGTGGCGATGATGACTGTCGGCACCGTAGGATGCTGACACGTGTCACGCCGCATGTTAGCATATCGGCTGTGACGGTGACACGTGGCACGGCGCATCTTAGCAAAGTCAAACTTTTCTCAGATTCTGATTTGTGGACCCGGCGCACATTAGCACTGTTCGGCGCATTTTAGACGTCACGACGCGGAAGGCTTGGCGTCGCGACGCGATAAAGACCAAAATATCCCTGTTGACATATTTTTGTCCGTTTTTGCCCCAAATTGCCTCCAATGCTTTCCAAAATTTATTTATCTGCAAAATAACACAAAATACATCAAAACGTTCACAAAACTCGAGAAACTATACAAAATATTAGGTTAAATGAGTCGGAAATAGTGATAGATTTACCACTCATCACACCCCCAAACCTAACATTTTGCTAGTCCTCGAGCAAAACATAAAATAAAATAACATGAATAAATTAACTAAGCCACTTTCGTAGGGATCACGGTTGCATTTAGCATATGCAACAAGCCTTTAAACCCCTAGGTGTCCCTAGTGGACGAGTTGTAGTCTCGTGAGGGTTTACAGCCATGATACCCACAAACATTTTACAAAAGTAAACAGGTATTAAAACTAATGCAAACAAAAGCAAAAAGACAAGCGAAAAGAGAATAAAGATGTTAGTGACTAATTAGGTGAAACTTCTACTCCAAGTTACTAGTTGTTTTGTTTTATTCTAAATTACTGAATAAGTAAATTCTCCGATTATATTTACCATTCTCCATATACACAGCCAACAAAATATTAAACAACTTATTTTTGCCCACAACAGTCATAAGTGCAGTTGAGAAGAGAGTAATATTTTGTCCTAAAGTTCTATCAGATTTCACACCTTTTTGTAGCAATGGAATAATTTTTCTCATTTTCTGATTTTTTCTTTGATTTTTTCACTTTTCTATTTTTTATTTATATACAATATCTTCCATCTATGTAACGAGTGTTGGGCCGGTGACTCCCAAACCAGTTGGCTTTAGGGCACCAGGTGTTAAGACACCCCTACGGACTTAATTACTCAGACTTCAGATATATTATTTTTGCAGCATCTTTGATCCATGTAATGAGCTTTGGGCCAGTGACTCCCAAACCAGTTGGTTTTAGGGCACTAGGTGTTAAAACACCCTTACAGACTTAATAACTCGGATCTCAGACGTTTTTTTTTTTTTTTTTTACTCCATTGCTTTTTTGAGATGCTTCCTCCAATTAAACTAAAGCACTGAATATTACAAACTTTTCAATTTAGCTCATGTCTGTATGTTACTATATATGTTGATAATATTTGCAAACTGAACATATGAAGATTTCTTTTAGTCCGTTTTAAGGAGAATTCACAAATTAAATAATTCAAAATGAAATAAACAAAAATTAACTTGTTTCGAAATAGGTTTGAGATACGTCTCAGGAGTGGAAACTCCTTACTCAGCTATCTCTTACCAATTTCACCCTTCTAGTCAAAATAAAAACACAAAAACGCAAAATATTTTGTAATTTTTGAACATTTTTCAATTTTTTTTGTATTTTTCGAAAAATTTTGGACTAAAAATAAAAAGTAAAAAAAAACAAAAACTTGACCGGCGTAAAACACACGTATAACGCAAGCGCACGTATCGTTCAAGTAGTATAAAAATATCGATCCCACGAGGACTTAATATCTAATCTATTAATTTTATGAGGTCAAATGATTACTAGTATCTAACAGATTGTTTGATTGATTTGAAATTGTGACGATTCTAAATTTAAAAACAAGTAAATAAAATTGTCGAAAATAGGTTTTAAGAAAATTCAATATTAAAAACTACCTAGGGTTGTGATTTCTTCCAATATCATTTTAAAGATGAAGTGGTTATCTTAAAGTGGGTAATATATTGATTTATTAACCTGGAACACTAAATTATGTGTAAGCCTCTGTCGATGGTCAGACACAAATACCCAGTTTAACCCAATTGAACCATATGTCTATGTCAACCAAATTATCTGGATTCATTAAGTTTAAGTTCCAATTATGGCTACCCCCGCCCGACAGGTATATTCCTATCCTGTAAGGAAATCAATTAAAGGGTTATCTATCCTCAAGGAAGATCGTGGGCTATTGAGTCTAAGGCTGAAACCTAAAATCCTTATGTCTAGTTCATTTTAGATTTACCAGATCAATTTTATTAATGGCCAGTTAATGAAAAAGCATTAAGATTAAGACTCAATAAATAAATCTTTATATTACCCAAGCTATAATCTAACCCTTATAAAACGGTGATATTGGATTTCATCACAACCCCAAATAACTAATTTAGTTACAACACATAACTAGGGCTAGTAAAACTTGAAAATAAAAGACATAAAGTAAAAATGCGGTAAAGTAAATACTGAAAAGTAAATTACAATAAAATAAAATGCTAAGGTAAAAAGAATTACTCTTACTACTACTAATTTAGATATCTCCCATAAAATAATATATAAACTTGTGATTCTTTTTCCAACCATCCATATAGGCGGTAACCTGATTAAGTCAAATTAAGTCCAACCAGCCATAAAGGCGGAACCAAAATTAAATTACCAACCGACCAATCTGGCGGTATCCTTTATTAGTCAGGTTTAAATCAGATTAAAATGAATTACCAACCGACCAATCTGGCGGTATCCTTTTTAAGTCAATATTTTAAATAGTGAATATATTATTTTTAAGGGAGATTAATCTAAATAGTAACAGTAAAAGAAATACCTTTCACCCTAGCTGGGGGAGTTACCTCCTCATGGTAAATAATAAAAACTGTAAAAAGTAAAAAGTAAAAATTAAATTACTATATTAACAAATCGTAATTAAAATTAATTACAAAACTAAAAAACTAAAAAACTAAAAATTAAAAGAAAGTAGAGAGAAAAACTCTCTCTTTAGATAGAATATAAGAGAGATAGTGGTGCAATGAATTCTGAAATCTCGCGCTCAATTTATAGGCCTCGATAGGTTTCCAGCGTCGCGACGCCAGGGTCCTCAGCGTCGCTACGCCACATTTTGTCGACGTGGCACGCTCTAGTTCGCTGGTTTGAAGATTCTAGATAAGCTGATAAGGTGACACGTGGCGCGGTGGTTGGGCTTCAATTATTGTGACACGTGGCGGCTTCTGATTGGTCACCGAGATTCTTATCCGCCACGTGTCAGATAAGGATTAGATACTCAATTATTGATGCTGACGTGGCGATGACGTGGCGACACGTGGAAAAGAGACTGTCGGCACCGTAGAATTGCGACATGTGTCACTTCCTGATTGGCTGATGATGATGTGTCACGACATGTGGCAATGTTGACCTGTTGACTTGCTGACGTGGCTGATGACATGGAGACACGTAGGATGACACGTGGCTCACGTTGCGATGATGACTGTCGGCACCGTAGGATGCTGACACGTGGCATGGCGCATTTTAGCAAAGTCAAACTTTTCTCAGATTCTGATTTGTGGACCCGGCGCACGTTAGCACTGTTCGGCGCACGTTAGGCGTCGCGACGCGAAGGATTTGCTTCGGGACGTGCTAAAGATCAAAATATCCCTGTTGACGCATTTTTGTTCGTTTTTGCCACAAATTGCCTCTAATGCTTTCCAAACTTTATTTATCTGCAAAATAACACAAAATACATCAAAACGTTCACAAAACTCGAGAAACTATACAAAATATTATGTTAAATGAGTGGGAAATTGTGATAGATTTACCACTCATCACACCCCCAAACCTAACATTTTGCTTGTCCTCGAGAAAAACATAAATAAAATAACATGAATAAATTAACTAAGCCCTTTCGTAGGGATCACGGTTGCATTTAGCATATGCAACAAGCCTTTTAAACCCCTAGGTGTCCCTAGTGGACGAGTTGTAGTCTCGTGAGGGTTTACAGCAATGATACCCACAAACATTTTACAAAAGTAAACAGGTATTCAAACTAATGCACACAAGAGCAAAAAGACAAGCGAAAAGAGAATAAAGATGTTAGTGACTAATTAGGTGAAACTTCTACTCCAGTTACTAGTTGTTTTGTTTTATTCTAAATTACTTAATAAGTAAATTCTCCGATTATATTTACCTTTCTCCATATACACAGCCAACAAAATATTAAACAACTTATTTTTGCCCACAACAGTCATAAGTGCAGTTGAGAAGAGAGTAATATTTTTGTCCTAAAGTTCTATCAGATTTCACACCTTTTTGTAGCAATGGAATAATTTTTCTCATTTTCTGATTTTTTTCTTTGATTTTTCACTTTTCTATTTTTATTATATATAATATCTTCCATCTATGTAACGAGTGTTGGGCCGGTGACTCCCAAACCAGTTGGCTTTAGGGCACTAGGTGTTAAGACACCCCTACGGACTTAATTACTCAGACTTCAGATATATATTTTTGCAGCATCTTTGATCCATGTAACGAGCTTTGGGCCAGTGACTCCCAAACCAGTTGGTTTTAGGGCACTAGGTGTTAAAACACCCTTACAGACTTAATAACTCGGATCTCAGACGTTTTTTTTTTTTTTTTTTTTTTTACTTCATTCTTTTTTTTGAGATGCTTCCTCAATTAAACTATAGCACTGAATATTACAAACTTTTCAATTTAGCTCATGTCCGTATGTTACTATATATGTTGATAATATTTGCTAACTGAACATATGAAGATTCCTTTTAGTCCGTTTTAAGGAGAATTCACAAATTAAATAATTCAAAATGAAATAAAAAAAATTTTACTTGTTTCGAAATAGGTTTGAGATACGTCTCAGGAGTGGAAACTCCTTACTCAGCTATCTCTTACCAATTTCACCCTTTTAGTCAAAATAAAAACACAAAAACGCAAAATATTTTTGTAATTTTTGAAAATTTTTCAATTTTTTTTTTGTATTTTTCGAAAAAATTTGTACTAAAAATAAAAACAACACACAAACTAAAAACAACGTACTGATCAACTAATTCTCTCCCCCAAACCTAAATGAGACATTGTCCCCAATGTCTTAAACAGTAGAAGAAGAGTTTAGAAAATAATACCTGGTTAGCTGAGAATCTACAGGAATTTAAAGGTTAAGATCCAGATTAATCCGACGTCTCTTACCACGATCGTCCTTGGACCAATTTATCTTTGAAATGATATGGTCAACTTGTGGTTCATAGGCTATGACTTGGTCTATTAGATCCGGAGCAGTTCTGGCAGTAAAGAGGAGTTCTTTCAAAGGTTTTGACACGAACCCATTTCTCCGAGCATCATCAAGAAACACACAAAGAAAATCATAAAATCCAACAACGTTGAGCAGTCCAAGCGGTTTCTAGTGTATGTTCAGGTTCGCCCAAGATAATACTATAAATATTTCCTCCAATGTACCCAAGCCACCTGGCAAAGCAATAAAAGCATCAGTACGGTTAATCATTTCTACCAAACGTTCAGACATACCTGGCACATCAGTTCCTCTCCGTTTGATGATCCAATAAGATTTTCCTCTGCCAAGGGTTTTGGGATGATTCCCAAAACATGACTGCCTCCTTCCTGTACAGCCTTTGAAATGATCCCCATAAGTCCAAGATTGCCTCCGCCATATATTAAGTGCATATTCCTTGCAGCTGAGACTCGACCCAATTCCTGTGCTGCTTCTATGTATTGCGGTTTAGTACCAATACTACTACCACAAAACACACAGATGTTCTCAACTCGTCTTCTTGAAGTGGCTTCCATTTTTTATGTATTTCTTTCTCAACTCGGAATGCCTTCAAAAGTGCAATGACGGGCTGAATTTATAGTACCTGAAAAGGGTGAGTAAAAATAGCACAAGTATCTTCCAGAGGACGATTAGTAGCGAAATAATATCGTGATAGTCAAAAAAGGTCTGGATCCTGTCGGAGAAAATAAAAGAAAACAACAAAACAAATAATTATTAAGAAAAGACAAAGAGATATAATATTTACAAGAAAAGTAACGGCTTGATTGACGTCTATGCGTCAGGGACAAGCTTCCCATCCAATTTTCTTATAAATTGGCAAACAGGGTCTTTTTGAGTCAGATTCCCGAGACTTAACTGTTCTTTGTTTTTGGAATTGTGTATGTAATTTGCGAATGGCAATGTGAACATATCCACTGGGATGCGTCTCAAGAGTTAAAGATATATCATCTAAAGACTCCTTACTCAAGCCATCCCTAATGAAGTTAATCTTATCTTCGCGGTTATCGGACACCATTCCTAAAGAACGACAACGAGTGTTGCAATTAAATCGTACACATTTGAAACAAACACCCATTTGTTTAGCTCTACGTTTCTTTGCATAGGTGCTTCTTCCAAAACCAGGCAGATGTGAAATAAAAGAGTCAGAAGACTCACCTGCCAATCGGACTCGTGCTTCAATTACCCAACGAATATCATTAGGAATACCATGGATTGTCAATAACCTCATCTGTTCCAAGCGAGCTTTGTATACTTTCATCAGAGATTTTTGAGGGAGAGAAGGAAATTGCTTGCGAAGATTTGCGAGAGCTTCTTCCATATTGAAATGACTAAACCTGCAAAAATAAAACACACAAAAATAAAACACACCAAATCACAATATATACACAAATTGCATGGGTTGCCTCCCTGCTAGCGCTAAGTTTAAAGTCGTAAGCCAGACTTGACTTCTCGAACGTTAAGCTGGATCTGAAAGTGTAACACTTTTTTTTTGTCGCTCAAATGATTCTCCCCAGTAGTGCTTGACACGCTTGTTTTTAACCTTGAAAGTTTTGTTAGCGTCGGGATCATGTATCTCAACGTCTCTATTTGGTAAAACTTTGGTGATAACAAATGGACCTGACCACCGTGATTTTGGCTTCCATTGGAAGAATTTCACCCTTGATTTTTTTAACAGTACCTTCTGCCCTGGTTCCAGTTGTATGCGCACTAACTTCTCATCATGTCTCTTCTTGTAATTTTCTTTGTACAATTTGGCATACTCAAAAGGCTGATTGTGAAATTCCTCCAATTAATTGAGCTGGTGGAACTTTTTCTCTTCTGTTGCTTGTAGTGCAGAATTGGCTCCTTTAGTACAAAAGACGCTTTATCTTTAGGCTCCACAGGCAATTGACATGTTTTAAGTTTGTCAGTAGAACTTTGTCTTTCATCAGAGTTCTGAACGGTACTGTGTATCACATCAAGTTGAAACATTCCTCTTTCTTTTCATCATCTGGGAAAATCATGGCATTGAAAACAATGAATGTTACTTCTTGGTCATATACCCTCATGGTTAATTCTCCTTTTTTACATCAATAATGGTTCGACCTATAGCCAAGAATGGTCTCCCAATGATGATTGGCACATCTGCGTCTTCCTCCATATCAAGGACAATAAAATCTGCTGGGAAAATGAATTTGTCAACCTTGACCAGCACATCTTCAACTACACCTCTCGGAAATACGAGCGTTCTATCAGCAAGTTACAGTGAGACTGAAGTTGGCATTGTTTCTCCAATCTGTAATTTCCTGAAAATAGAGAAAGGCATCAAGTTAACACTCACACCTAAATCACGCAAAGCCTTACCAAAGTTATGTTCTCCTATGACGCAAGGAACAGTGAAACTGCCAGGATCTTTCAACTTCGGGGGAAGTTTCCTCTGAATGATGGCACTGCATTCTTCTGTTAATGCTACTGTCTCGTAATCTCCCAATCTCTGTTTTCGTGAAAGAATATCTTTCATGAATTTGGCATAGGTGGGCATTTGTTCTAACGCTTCTGCAAATGGAATGTTGATATGCAGCTTTTTGAAGATCTCCAGGAACCGGGAAAATTGCTTGTCCAATTTGTTCTTCTGAAGACGTTGAGGAAAAGGTGGAGGTGGAGTGATCTGTTCTTTTTCCTTTGCTTCTTTTTCCTCCATCTGGTTGCTTTGTTTCTTTTGGAACTTCCTCAGCAGTTGAATTGACTCCAACATCTTTGTTGATTTCAGTACCGCTTTTTAACATGATGGCATGACATTGCTCCTTCCCCATGTTCCTTGGATTTGCCAGTGTCCAATTTGATTCTCCAGTGCTTTAATAGAAGCAGATTGACTTTGAATTAATGCTGATTGAGATTGAAACATAGCATCATATCTTGTTACTTGAGAGTCGTGTTTTGCTTCTATCTTGTCAATTGGGTCAACACTTCTGTTATTCCTGGTTCATTTGTTTGCTCCTGGATTTTATTCTGTTGCTGGAATTCAGGTGGTGGATAGTTCTGTTGTGTTAGTTTCTATAATATGTCCCAAGGAAAGATTAAGCATTTGAAATACAACAATGAATATATATATATTAAAAGATGAAGTATGGCGGAATCATACTTACAATGCTTTAGTGATGAAGAAAATCAAACCAAAATGGAAGTTCCAAGGTTGGGATGATTCGGCCAAGAAGAGAAGAGGTGGAAGGCTCCAAGCTTTGTGTATTCCAAGCTCTTTGATGGTTTCCCTATCACCTCTTTATGATCCCTTGAAGGTGCTAGCCTTGTGTGTGAATAGATGTTCCAAACAACCACAATTTCTTCAAGTTTTTGCAACAAAAAAATGAAGAAAATGGAGAGCCCAAAACTGTTTCAGGTTTCGGCAATTTGAGAGAGAGAAGAGAGTTTGTGTAATTGATTTTTTGTTACCAAAAATCAATTTATATTTATGCCATAATATTTATTAAATTAATAATAAACTTATGACACAAACCATGCAATGGCTTAGAGTGTCAAACACTCAAACTCCATGCAAAACAATTGAGTGTATTGTACACTATCACCATGCAATGCATTAACAATTAAATAATGCATATATGACATGTGTCATGTGGGCCCCACACGTTTCCAAATGAAAGTGGGCCCACGTGCACTCACGCGTTCGGGTTCGATATTTCCGAAATACCGAACTTACGTCGCGACGTTAATTAAATCGAATTTAATAAATAATTGCGCCTGGCAAAATTATTATTTACGTCGCTAACGAACTAATTCTAAATTAACTCGTATGCCCGAATTAAAATCTAATTTTAATTTCGCGTCGAAATCGAATTTCGATTATTATATCGAATATAATAATTTATCGATTAATTCCAAATTAATCGTTCTCTCTCTAACTAAGGCACTTTATCCGAGATAAAGTTTCTCCGAATTAATCCAAGATTAATTAAGTCGAATCAAATATCATAGGTGATCTTCAGGAAGCGACCCAAGAGATCTCCGATATGTTGGCAGTAAATACGGTCGTCGGATAATCCGAACACGCACGTACCTCGTACTACGTTCTTACCGATTCACAAGACAAGGTTGGCTTCTAGAGCAAAGCGCCATGCCTACCCAATTCTCCAGAAATATTCTTATAGGATATAAGATCTATATCAAGCGTAGTATACCGTAGTATTGCGTACATCGATCCAGTATCGGACGATCACATGTTAGGCCTGGGGCTGGAGATGTGTCTGCCCCGTACGACAGAAACATATATCACATCAAGCAACTAGTCTCTTTAAATCGGATAATCCTGACCTGGTCATATTGTCCCGACGGTTGCAACCTTTTATAGAGTACTAGTTCTGTGTCCTGCGTGATCATCACCTCCATATGTCTGAAGTGATACTTCCATCTTGACATCACATCCAGTACACTACGATTCTCGATAAACCCAAAAGGTGTACACAGAACCGGTTAAGGTCCCCAACCACCAAAACCAAAGTTTACCGATTGTCGCAAGTACTAGCGATGTAAGTCTCAGGTTAAGACCATATACACCTACCCTGATGCGGCCTCCCATAGACACGCATACATACTACCAATGGGATTCCGCAGGGTCTATCCAGAGCGAAGCTGTTTTCCGTACCATCGGTAAAACACAACCTCCTATCGCACTTGCATAAGTATCCAATACTTAAATATATGAGAACTATGCCGTTGTGCCCCACAACATGCACAAGCGCAATACTAGTCTATTCCGCATTATCGATGTCCGATCTCGATAATACTACTCCGACTAGGGATATTTAATGATTAACCTTTATGGATGATACTGTCTCATATCATCTCAATCCGGTATTAATCATATGGACTTTCGCCATTTATATATCAAAGTAAATAATATTACAAAACGGCAAAAGGCAATTTCATATCACATAGTTAATTTTGTACAATAACAATATCATTTACAAACAGTGACGCTATGGGACATAATGTCTAACAATCTCCCACTTGGCCTATAGCCAGTCACTCAAGCATCTAATACCCGAACTATGTATGTGTCGTTCAAAAACTTGCTGGCAATATTGTCATCTGATGTGACCTTCTCGACCTTTACATCGCCACGATGTATCTCTCCGAATCAGATGGTAACGTCGAAGAACATGCTTGGACCGTTGATGAGACCTTGGTTCCTTAGCCTGTGCTATAGCCCAGTTATTGTCACAATACAATGGAACGGGCTCAGCTGCTAACGGAACTACTCCTAATCCGATTAGGAACTTTCGGATCCAAACTGCCTCCTTTGCTGCTTCAGATGCAGCGATGTACTCCGCTTCTGTTGTTGAATCGGCAACAGTATCTTGCTTGGAAGATTTCCAGCTCACTGCTCCGTTATTCAAACAAAAAATGTACCCGGATTGCGACTTGTAGTCATCCTTGTCGGTTTGGAAACTTGCATCGGTATACCCAGATACCGCAAGTTCTCCACCTCCATAAATTAAGAAAGCATCCTTAGTTCGTTTAAGATACTTAAGGATATTCTTAACTGCTATCCAGTGACCTTCACCTGGATCGGCCTGATAGCGACTGCACATGCTCAAAGCATATGAGACATCAGGTCGTGTACATATCATGGCATACATGATCGATCCGACTGCCGAGGCGAACGGTATCCGACTCATGTTGTTTCTCTCTTCCTGAGTCTTAGGACACATGTCCTTAGACAGAGAGGTACCACGTACCATTGGTACCAATCCCCTCTTGGATTGTTCCATGTTGAATCGCTTCAACACTTTATCAATGTATGTACTCTAGGAGAGTCCAAGCAGCTTTATAGATCTATCCCGGTAGATTTTTATTCCAAGAATAAAGGCTGCTTCTCCCAGATCTTTCATGGAGAATTTTAATGAAAGCCAAGCTTTCACCGACGTTAGCATGGGAATGTCATTGCCTATAAGCAATACGTCGTCGACATAAAGGACATAAAAGTAAGCGCTCTCCCACTAACCTTCTTGTATACACAAGGGTCATCTGCGTTTTGCACGAAATCATATCTTTTATGATCTCATCAAAACGCTGATTCCATGACCGTGATGCTTGCTTCAATCCATAAATGGATCGATTTAACTTACAAACCTTGTTTGCAAGTCTAGGTACGATAAAACCGTCAGGCTGTTGCATATAAACATCCTCCAAAAGGTTTCCGTTAAGGAAAGCGGTTTTAACGTCCATCTGCCATATCTCGAAGTCGAAATATGCAGCTATTGCAAGCATTATCCGAATGGATTTAATCATGGCAACGGGTGAGAAGGTTTCGTCATAATCAATACCATATTGTTAACGATACCCCTTCGCTACAAGCCTAGCTTTGTACGTTTGTACGTTGCCATCCATGTCGGTCTTCTTCTTGAAGATCCATCTGCATCCAATAGGCTTTACGCCTTCTGGTGCATCAACCAGTGTCCAAACTTGGTTGGCGTACATGGAATCCATCTCGGACTTCATGGCTTCTTGCCATAAAGCGGAATCGATATTTTGTATCGCTTCCTCATACGTAGCCGGCTCATTATCCTCAATAAGATTAATATCTACATGAGGTGAGATCAGGAACCCATACCTCTCAGGTACTGTTCTGACTCTCTCCGACCTACGCGGTCCTTGTGTATGTGAAGTTTGTGGTACAGACTCATCCCTGGACGGTCTGTTCTTGTTCCGTCGTTGATTCATTGCCAGGAACAGTATCACTACGATCTTCATCGAGTTCTACTTTCCTCCCACTTACCACTCACTGCATTTATAAAATCCTTTCAAGAAAAAATGCTTGTAGAGCAACAAATACTTTGTTCTCTTGGGGGTGATAGAAGTAATATCCTTTGGTTTCCCTAGGATATCCTACGAAAAGGCATTTATCAGATTTGGGTTCAAGTTTGGTACCTTCCAAACGTTTAACATATGCCCAGCATCCCCAAATCTTCAGGAAAGAGAAACCTGGTTTCCTTCCTGTCCATATCTCATATGGACTCTGTTCAACAGACTTCGACGGTACCACTTATTCAAAATAAGTATAGCACTGTTTAATGCGTATCCCCAGAGGATATGGTAGCTCAGTGCGACTCATCATTGACCTTACCATGTCCAACAAGGTGCGGTTTCTCTCCGTTCGGACACACACCGTTTAATTGCGGTGTTCCAAGAGGAGTCCACTGTGAAAGAATACCATATTCTTTCAAGTAATCTGAAACTCATAACTTAGTATTCGCCACCACGGTCTGACCTAATGTCTTAATACTCTTCCTGTTTGTTTCTCCACTTCGTCGAAACTCTTGAATTTCTCAAAAGTTTCCGACTTGTGTCTCATAAGATACACATAACCGTAACGAGATGCATCATCTGTAAAGGTTACGAAGTAGTGAAATCCACCTCTAGCCTGGCTAGACATGGGCCCGCATACATCAGTATGAACGAAGCCAACAGTTCTGTGGCACGTTCACCTTTACCGCTAAAAGGTGATTTAGGCATTTTGCCTAAAAGACAAGATTCGCAGACGTCATATGAATTGGGATCAAATTCGTCCAAGTACCCACTCTTCGAAAGTGTGGATATGCGAGTCTTGTTGATGTGTCCTAGACGACAATGCCACATATAAGCTTCATCTTTTAGATTACTCCTTTTGAGCCTTTTGTTTGTCATTTTAGGAGATTCATTTATATTCAAAATATAAAGACCGTTATTTGCAACAGCTGTGCAAATTTCTGCATCATTTTTATATAAATAACACCCAGTGTTTCTAAATACAAAAGTGTAACCCTGCTGGGTTAACAAGGATACAGATATAATATTCCTAGTTAAACTAGGTACAAAATAACAGTTCAAAAGTTAAGTACATGCCCTGAGGGCAGTTCTAAAACAAAAGTCCCTACGGCCAAAACAGCAACTGGTGTTCCGTTTCCGACCCGTAGATCCATCTCCCCGGATGCCAGCACCCTGCTATCCTGCAGATCCTGCACATCAGTACAAATATGAGCACCACAACCAGAATCAAAAATCCAATTTTTAAAACTAGAAGTATTCATATTTATCTCAATAACAAACATACCAGAGGCGATAGCCTTGCCATCCTTGATATCCTCCCTCTGCCCTTTGCCCATTCGGCAGTCACGTTTCCAGTGACCCCTCTTGCCGCAGTTGAGGCAGATGTCGCGAGATTTGTCCTTTGGCTTCCTAGAAGCCACTGTCAACTTGCCTTTGCCCTTGTTCTTGAACTTCTTCTTCCTCGCACCTCCAATTGCCTTGGGCCCAGCCCTTGGCGCATGAGAGGTCGATGCAAAATGCGCCTCGCGCTTGCTCCCCTTTAGGAGTTCCCTTTCGGACTCCTTCAGCACGGACAACAACTCTCCAAGAGTGTCGTCAGTATCCATCAACTTATAGTTGATGATGATTGGTTTCCAAGTATCGGGGTAGCGATTGTAATAGCATATCATCGTCAGCTCTGCCTCCAAGACAATGCCCATCTTGGCTAACTCATCTATGTTAGCGATCATTTGAGTCCCGTGGACCTCAACTGATGCGCCGTCTGTCATCCGGGAGCGGAAGAGTTTCCTTACTAGCTCGTACCTCTCCATCCGCTTGTTGGTGCGGTGGAGATCACGCAATCTTGCCATCATGTTATAGGGATCCAAGTCCCTGTACTGGCGTCTGAAATGCTGGGTCATTGCAGCTAGCATAACTGACTGAGCTTGGTCACAATCGTCACTATGAGTCTTCCATAACTCTAGCTCCAGTGGCTCAGTGGGTTTAGGCGGAGAGGTCTCTGAATAGTATACAGTACCCTCTCAGCCCAAGCACTATCTTGAGGTTCATTTCCCAGTCGGCAAAGTTTGTCCCTTTGAAGACATTATCGCCAATGATTATGTCGCGGATATTACTTTGCCAGTCATCTTGACAACTATAGTCCAACTATAAAGTCAACGATGTTATGGGTACAGTCAAACTGTTACAAGTAAAAATAACAATATATTAGTCCAACTAATTATTTAAAATATTGACGAAATAATTTTGAAAGACGCGTAAGGCTAAGTATCTGAACGAAATTGCAAATTCAATAATAGCCTCCCACTATTTTCTTCAAGTTTCTAACCCTCTGTAGAGACTCGGGAAATCGAATTTCCTAGTGGGCTAGGATCCCGTTAAATAACACACAACCTTGACTTTGGCCAATAAAAATTGTATGCTATTTAACTTAGGTAGATCTCTCCATGATCAATTGGATCTCATCCAATTCCTAGATCCGGTTAGGTGGACATCCAAGTCCGAAACATATATATAATGTCAATGTATCCATTACATTTTCCTAACCCTATCCTCCGAATCATCTAGGCCTTGGCTTTGGCCAAAAACAAACCTAATGATTCCAGTTAAGCGGGACCCATTGACGAGGAAAGTTTCGTAATCAATGTCATTGGACAAAAAGTGATCTTGACTTTGGCCAATAAAAATCACGATTTGGACAAGACACCGATATGCAACAAAACTCTCATGATTCAAGTACATCCTTGATTGACAAAGGTCTTGACTTTGGTCAAAAACAAACAATGCCAACTTCGGATCTTGAACAAGAACCATTCAATGGAAGGATATTTGCTTAATATAAATTGAGGGATTTTCGCGTAATTGGCAACCAATTTATTTATCTTTGTTAGGTCTCATCATCATACACCCTTAAGCATGCTTCTAAAACATCATAAAGCGCGTAAAGTAAATTAATAGTGATATGCGGATGGATATATAAACAACTTGTTCCTAGAACAAATCACTCCCTTTCCTCTCCCCGCTAGCACTATTCTACTACTACCCAATTACATAATACAATAAGAGAAACCTCATTACATTGAGGGGAATTAGGTGAGAAGAGAATACAAAGAGATAAAGAGATAAGGCTGGACACGCAGGTCCAATTTATAAATTCCAAATTTACAATAATTTCTAAAATTACCCTTTCCTTCTAATATCCATCCGATATACACTATTCATTCATCACATACATATATATTCAAACAAGACATGCTTTTACAACCAATCTAATCCAATTAATTAGTCTTTGTTTAAGTGATCATCCAATGTTCAAACAACGGTTTGATTTTGCGCGAGTCCAACTCGATTGAGAATAAGTACATAAGGTACGAATTCGCGATTATATGAACTACTTATTAAATCTGATTTAATTCGTATTCAATACTAATTCAATTATTTAATTCCAAATTAAATGTTTACACTTTTAATGTGCTTTAAAGACTTAGATTCTAAATCTAATTCTATTGGGTCTCAAAGCCCAACTAACATCCAATGTTTAATTTAATTCAAGTCAAATGGGCTTTCAATTGATTTATTAGGCTTGGGCTTTGGTCAATGTGGGTCAAACCCAATTACCAAGCCCAAATAAGGAATCACCCTTAAATGCCATAGAACCAATTTTAAGCCCATAAGGCCCAATTAAATTATTAAAGCCCATTATTTATATTTGGACTTAATGGAGTGATTTAGGCCCAAATTGGATCCAATCCTTTTGGCCCAAATCTACTTGGTCCAACCAAGCCCATTATGCCCAAATACAATATTAAAAGCCCAATTCACCAATTAAGCCCATTAATTAAATTTTAATATTCCAAACATTAAAGTCCAATTAATTAAAGTGTAAAACCAAGATTAATACATTAAACCAAATATTTCAAAAATACCCATTTAATTTATTAATCATGTATTGTTCAAAACATATGTCCAACATTAATTTGAACAAAAATCAAGTCCATTTTCATGTCTATGTGTATTCGGCCAAGGTGAGTTTTTGTGTCGATTTGTTTTTCAATCCGATTGAATTACTAATCTACGTCCCGTATACGTTCTAAGTCATCCAATGATCTTAAACACAAAAAATTCCAACACATCCAATGGTGACACCCATTCGGCCAAGGCATAAATTTGGGGAAAAAATCATCCAATGCATTTTTCATAAAATTGATTCTATATTATGTCATATTACATACATATAAGCATACTCATTCATCAAATTTCACAAGAACATGCTACAATCAATTTTACCCAAATTTTAACCTAATATATTTCATGCTTAAACCTAGCTCAATGATACCATTGTTAGTTTCTATAATATGTCCCAAGGAAAGATTAAGCATTTGAAATACAACAATGAATATATATATATTAAAAGATGAAGTATGGCGGAATCATACTTACAATGCTTTAGTGATGAAGAAAAAAAACCAAAATGGAAGTCCAAGTTGGGATGATTCGGCCAAGAAGAGAAGAGGTGGAAGGCTCCAAGCTTTGTGTATTCCAAGCTCTTTGATGGTTTCGCTATCACCTCTTTATGATCCCTTGAAGGTGCTAGCCTGTGTGTGAATAGATGTTCCAAACAACCACAATTTCTTCAAGTTTTTGCAAAAAAATGAAGAAAATGGAGAGCCCAAAACTGTTTCAGGTTTCGGCAATTGAGAGAGAGAATAGAGTTTGTGTAATTAATTTTTGTTACCAAAAATCATTTATATTTATGCCATAATATTTATTAAATTAATAATAAACTTATGACACAAACCATGCAATGGCTTAGAGTGTCAAACACTCAAACTCCATGCAAAACAATTGAGTGTATTGTACACTATCACCATGCAATGCATTAACAATTAAATAATGCATATAATGACATGTGTCATGTGGGCCCCACACGTTTCCAAATGAAAGTGGGCCCACGTGCACTCACACGCGTTCGGGTTCGATATTTCCGAAATACCGAACTTACGTCGCGACGTTAATTAAATCGAATTTAAATAAATAATTGCGCCTGGCAAAATTATTATTTACGTCGCTAACGAACTAATTCTAAATTAACTCGTATGCCCGAATTAAAATCTAATTTTAATTTCGCGTCGAAATCGAATTTCGATTATTATATCGAATATAATAATTTTATCGATTAATTCCAAATTAATCGTTCTCTCTCTAAATAAGGCACTTTATTTAGATAAAGTTTCTCCGCAATTAATCCAAGATTAATTAAGTCCGAATCAAATATCATAGGTGAATCTTCAGGAAGCGACCCAAGAGATCTCCGGATATGTTGGCAGTAAATACGGTCGTCGGATAATCCGAACACGCACGTACCTCGTACTACGTTCTTACCGATTCACAAGACAAGGTTGGCTTCTAGCAAAGCGCCATGCCTACCCAATTCTCCAGAAATATTCTTATAGGAATATAAGATCTATATCAAGCGTAGTATACCGTAGTATTGCGTACATCGATCCAGTATCGGACGATCACATGTTAGGCCTGGGGCTGGAGATGTGTCTGCCCCGTACGAAACATATATCGGACATCAAGCAACTAGTCTCTTTAAATCGGACAATCCTGACCTGGTCATATTGTCCCGACGGTTGCAACCTTTTATAGAGTACTAGTTCTGTGTCCTGCGTGATCATCACCTCCATATGTCTGAAGTGATACTTCCATCTTGACATCTCATCCAGTACACTACGATTCTCGATAAACCCAGAAGAGGTGTACACAGAACCGGTTAAGGTCCCCAACCACCAAAACCAAAGTTTACCGATTGTCGCAAGTACTAGCGATGTAAGTCTCAGGTTAAGACCATATACACCTACCCTGATGCGGCCTCCCATAGACACGCAGACATACTACCAATGGGATTCCGCGGGGTCTATCCAGAGCGAAGTTGTTTTCCGTACCATCGGTAAAACACACTCCTATCGCACTTGCATAAGTATCCAATACTTAAATATATGAGAACTATGCCGTTGTGCCCTCACAACATGCACAAGCGCAATACTAGTCTATTCCGCATTATCGATGTCCGATCTCGATAATACTCCGACTAGGGATATTTAACGATTAAACCTTTATGGATTGATACTGTCTCATATCATCTCAATCCGGTATTAATCATATGGACTTTCGCCATTTATATATCAAAGTAAATAATATTACAAAACGGCAAAAGGCAATTTCATTATCACATAGTTAATTTTGTACAATAATACAATATCATTTACAAACAGTGACGCTATGGGACATAATGTCTAACATGTTGTTGGCTTGAATTGTTGCTCCATGAAAAATTGGGACGATTCCTCCACCCTGGGTTGTAGGTGTTGGAATATGGATTGTTCCCTTGTCTGTTGAAATTGTTGACATAATTCACCGTCTCTTCATGTTGGTTTGACTCTGGTGCTCCTCCATATGGTGAACTTGTGGTTCCAGCGATGTTCACAACTTGCGTGCTAAGTGTTTCTAGACATTTTCATATCTGATCTAGCCTGGTATTCACTGCTGTGTTTGCTCCAACTTCATAAATTCATGCAATTCTTTCTTGGATCATGCTCCTTTCTGTTTGGCCACAAGGAATGTTGTTGGCCATTTCTTCGATTAGGTCTCAGGCTTGATCTTCTCTTTTTTTGCATCAAGGCTCCTCCATCAGCAGCATCGATTGTGGTTCTCATTATTCCAGAAAGCCCATTATAGAATGTTTGGACTGAAGCCATTTTGGAATCTCATGGTGAGGACATTTCCGGAGTAAATCTTTGTACCTTTCCCAAGCTTCGCAGAGGGATTCTAATCTTGTTGTACAAAGGATTGATGTCATTCCTCAGCTTTCCGGTTCTTGCTGTTGGAAAGTACTTTGCAAGAAATTTGGTGGCTAAAGTTTTCCAAGTTTGATAGAACCTTGTTGGTAGTGAATGTAGCCAAGCTTTAGCTCTGTCCTTCAGGAATATGGAAAAACTCGCAATCTCATTGCTTCTTCCGCTTCTCTTCGTTGTAATAAAAGTGCCACAAACTTCCAGGAAGTTGCTGATGTGGGAATTAGGATCTTTAGTTGCATCCCCCCGAACTGAACTGACTGCTGAATCATCTGAATGCATGTTTGGTGTCACACGCATTGCTGGTAATCGAGAATATAATACAGGAAATAGTCTGTCAACCACCGAATGGTTCTGTCATTGAAATCGAATGACCATCTGATCGGAGGATAATTTATGTTCGATTAAATTATCACGATTCATTTCATGTCCAACTTGAGGGGAACCCAAAAGGTCACACACCAAAGTCGAAATCAATGGTTAACGTGCACAAGTATAAATATAACAACATATATGATTGCTGTAGGATTGTTCATAAATGGTTCAATGTGTTTAATTATTGAACAGATCATTTATGAGATTTCATAGTGGTTTAGGGATTGGTGAATGACGATAGGGGCACTTTGGGAATTGGAATTTAAAAAATTACTATTCACGTGAATAATAACGTGAATAGTAATTTTTTTTTTGGTCATTTGTTTTGAATTCCAATTCGGCCCAAACTCTTATTAGGGTTTTATAATCTCATTAAACCACTAAATTAAGATCCAATGGCTAAGATTAAATTAGCTTTTGTCCCATATCGGATTTATTTATTAAATTAATCTATTTTTTAAAATTATTATCGAATTTTTTATATAATAAAAAAAAGGTTCGAACCGAACCGAAACCGGAACCAACCGGTTCGGTTCACGGTTTCGGTTCCACACTTGTGGAACCGAGAATTGGCCGGTTCGTTATTTTGTACCTAGTTTGACTATGAATATTATCTCTGTATCTAGTTTAACCCGAAGCGGGTATACCTTTGTATTCAGGAACACTGTGTGTTTTGTTTATAAAGATGATATTTTGATATGTACAGCAGATGTGAATAATGGTCTTTACATTTTGAAATAAACGAATCTCAAACATATAACATGACAAATAAAAGCTCAAATTGAGTAAAACGAATGAGACTTATTTGTGGCATTGTCGTCTGGGAAAACATTAGCAAAACACGTATATCCACACTTTCGAAGAATGGATACTTGGACGGATTTAATCCTAATTCATATGATGTTTGCGAATCTTGTTTGTTAGGCAAAATGTCTAAAACACCTTTTAGTGGTAAAGGTGTACGTGCCACCAAGCTGTTAGCCCTCGTTCATAGTGACGTATGCGGGCCCATGTCTAGCCAGGCTAGAGGTGGATATGAATACTTCGTAACCTTTACGGATGATGCATCGCGTTATGGTTATGTGTATCTTATGAAACACAAGACGAAAACTTTTGAGAAATTCGAAGAGCTTCGACACGAAGTAGAAAAATAGACTGGCAAAAGTATTAAAACATTACGGTCGGACCGTGGTGGAGAATACTTAAACAATGAGTTTCAATATTACTTGAAAGAATATGGTATTCTTTCACAGTGGACTCCTCCCGGAACACCTCAATTGAATTGTGTATTCGAACGGAGAAACCGAACTTTGTTGGACATGGTAAGGTCAATGATGAGTCGCACAGAGCTACCGATTTCCTTCTGAGGATACGCATTAAACAGTGCAATACTTATTTGAATAAGGTCCGTCAAAGTCTGTTGAACAGACTACATATGAGATATGGACAAGAAAGAAATCGGGTTTCTTATTCTGAAGATTTGAGGATGCTGGGCATATGTTAAACGTTTGGATAATACCAAACTAGAATCCAAATCGGATAAGTGCCTATTTGTAGGTTATCCTAAGCAAACGAAATGATATTATTTCTACAACCCACAAGAGAACAAAATATTTTTTGTTCTTCATGTGGTTTTCCAAGACATGCAAACAAGGTCTGCAAGTTAAACCGATCCATTTATGGATTAAAGCAAGCATCACGTTCTTGGAACCATCATTTTGATGAGATCATAAAAGAATATTGTTTCATTCAAAACGAAGATGATTCTTATGTATATAAGAAGGTAAGTGGGAGTGCACTGACATTCATTGTCCTATACGTTGATGATGTATTGCTTCTTGGAAATGACATTCTCATGCTACAATCAGTGAAAGCTTGGCTTTCAATAAAAATCTCCATGAAAGACCTGGGAGAGGCAGTCTTTATTCTAGGAATAAGGATCTACCGGGATAGATCTAGAAAGCTGGTGGCACTTTCCCAGAGCTCGCACATTGACAAAGTGTTGAAGAGATTCAACATGGATCAGTCCAAGAGGGGGCTCCTTCCGGTGTCACATGGCATATCTCTATCGAATGATATGTGTCATAAACTCAAGATAAGAGAGATGCAATGATTCGGATCCCGTATGCCAGCAGTCGGATCGATCATGTACACCATGATATGTACGTGACCTGATGTCTCATATGCTTTGAGCATGTATAGTCCTATCAGGCCGATCCAAGTGATGGTCACTGGATTGCTGTAAAGAACATCCTTAAGTATCTTAGATGAACTAAAGATGCTTTCTTAGTCTATGGGGAAGGAGAACTTGAGGTGACTGGTCCACCGATGCAAGTTTCCAAACCGATAAAGATGATTGTAAGTCGCAATCAAGGTATATATTTTGTTTAAACAATGGAGCAGTGAGCTGGAAATCTTCCAAGCAAGAGACTGTTGCCGATTTAACAATAGAAGCGGAATATATTGTTGCAGCTGAGGCAGCAAAAGAAGCAGTTTGGATCAGTAAATTTCTAATTGGATTAGGAGTAGTTCTGTTACTAGCTGAGCCCGTACCTTTGTATTGTGACAGTAATGGGGCTATCACACAGGCTAAGGAACCACAGTCTCATCAACGATCCTAGCATGTACTTCGACGATTTCATCTTATTCGTGAGATCATACATCATGGCAGTGTGAAGATCGAGAAAATCGCATCAGATGATAACATTGAAGATCCGCCGACAAAGGCTATATCTCAGCAAAAGTTTGAGCGACATGTACATAGTTCAGGTGTTAGATACATGAGTGATTGGTTATAGGCCAAGTTAGAGATTGTTGGATAATTATGACCCATAGCATAATTATTTGTAAAGAACATTTTGTTTTTGTACAAATTATCTATGTGACAAAGGAAATTGTTATTTTATCATTATTGTAAATAGATTACTTGGATATATAATAATCATAAAAAATCCATATAGTTAAATCAGATTAATAAGATATGAGACAATATTAATCAATGAACGGTTTAATCAATAAAAATCCCTAGTCGAAGTATTATCGAGACTGGATATTAATAATGCGGAATAGACTAGTATTACACTTGTGCATGTTATACAAGCTTAACGGCATAGTTCTCATATATTTAGGTATTGGATACATATACAAGTGTAATAAGAGGTTCTGTTAGTCGTTGGATCGGGAACAGTTCGCTCTGGATAGACCCACTCAGAATCCGATTGGTAGTATGACAATGTGTTTATGGGAATCCTAATCATGGTAGGTGTATGTGAGCTTTAACCTAAGGCGCCATTACTTGCGACAATTAGTTTACTTTAGTATTGGTCGTCTGGAGTTTTAATAGGTTCTATGTACGACTGTATTGGGTTTACTGAGAATCGTAGTGTATTGGATGTGATGTTTATATGGGAGTATCACTTTAGTCATATGGAGATGATGGTCACATTGGATACGAAACTAGCACTCTTAAAGCTGCAGCTATCGGGATAGTATGACTAGGTCATGACTTCCCAATTACAGAGATTAGTTACTCAGGATCCGATATATGCTTCGTACAGGGCAGACACAGAGCCAGCCCTAGGCATTGCATGTGACATCCGATACTTGATCGTATTACGTATTACATAATATTAGTATTACTACGCCTGATACAAATGATATTCCTCGGTGAATATTTTCTGGAGAATTGGGTAGGCACGGTTCTTTGCTAGAAGCCAACCATGTCTTGTAAATCGGTGAGAACATGGTACGGGGTACGCACGTGTTCGGATAGTCTGATAACCATATTTACGGCCAACATATCCAGGAATCTCTTGGGTCGTTTCCCATAGATTCACCAATGATATTTGTGTTGGATAATTATGACCCATTGCATCACTATTTTTACAGAAAATGGTGTTGTTGTACAAATTAACTATGTGACAAAGGAAATTGCTCTTTTATCATTTGTAATTGGATTACCTGGATATATATAAATGATAAAATTCCATATGATCAGTACCGAATTAATAAGATATGAGACAGTATTAATCCACGAAGATTTAATCATTAAATGTTTACCAATAGTACGGAAGCAGCTTCGTTCTGGATAGACCCCTCGGAATCCCATTGGTAGTATGACTATGTGTCTATGGGAATCCCAATCAGGGTAGGTGTATATGGTGTTAACCTGAGACTTGCATCACTAATACTTGCAACAATCAGTATAATTTGGTTTTGGTCATCCGGGGCTTTAACAGGTTTTGTGTACGCCTCTTCTGGGTATACTGAGAATCGTAGTGTATTGGGTGTGATGTCAAGAAGGAAGTATCACTTCATTCATATGGAGATGATGATCACGTAGGGATACAGAACTGGTACTCTATAGTGTTATAGCCATCGGGAAAGTATGACTAGGTCATGACTTTCCGATCATAAAGAGACTAGTTGCTAGTGATCTGATATATGCTTCGTACGGGGCAGACACAAATCCAGCCCCAGACCTACCATGTGACATCCGATACTGGATCGTAATACACAATACTATGTATATTATGCCTGATATAGATTATGTATTCCTTAAAAGAATATTTCTAGAGAATTGGGTAGTCACGATGCTTTGCTAAAAGCCAACCATGTCTTGTAAATCGATAAGAACGTGGTACCGGGTACACACGTATTCGGATAGTCCGATGACCGTATTTACTGCCAACATATCCAGGGATCTCTTGGGTCGCCTCCCAAAGATTCACCGATGACATTTGACTCAAACGGAATTAATCTGGGATTAATTATGTGAGAGAGAAAATTAATCTAGGATTAATTACGGCAATAATTAATCTGGGATTAATTCGACTAGAAGAGAGAATGTGATTAATTTGGAATTAATCGGCAAAGTAAATTTAATAGTTAAATTGGATTTTACTATTTAATTTATTTAATTGGGCTAAAATAATTTATTGGATATATTAAATGAAATTAGATTTCAAAGCGGAATTAAAATTGGATTTTAATTCGCAAGCGACTTTCGTACTAATTTTCCTAGGCATTATTATTTAATTAAATTGGATTTAATTACGTCGCAACGGCATATTCGTTTAATTCGAAATTAAACGAACTCGGGCCCGAGTGAAGTTGCGTGTCAAGTTAGCTGACTTAAATTCGGAATTTAAAAGTGGTGTGAGACCCACTTCACTTACATCATTTGTTTGACTAATGATGGAAGTGGTTAGGCTTGATTTTGGAATTGATTTGAAGGTTGAGTAAAAGGCTTGGATTGCTTGTATTTTACACAAACCAATTCCAACACTCTACTTGACTATTTAAACATTAGTCAACTTTGGAAGTGGTAAGTGGTAATGTTACTATTCACAGCAACTAAACTCTCTCTTCCTCTCTCCTTCTCTCTTTGAAGTGAACCTTGTTCTTCCTAGGGAAAAATTTGCTTCACAAAATTGATCAAAGCTAGCACTTTGGAGTTGATTCAAGGTGATAGAGAGACTCACCCAAGTGTTGGAAACACTAAACGAGGGCTTGGAACTTCATCACATCCATGAAAAGTTTTGAAATTCAAAGCGGTCAATGTAAGTTTATTCCGCAAAAACTTCTTGATTTATTCACACAGTTATCACGCTTAGAGATCCTTGGTATGTTCTAGGAACACTAATAATGGTATCAGAGCGAGATCTAAGAATGATTTGAGTTTAGGGTTTATAAACTTTAATTTGGGATTTTACGCTGAGAGCTTGATTTTGCCTAAATTGATGAGTTGGTTGAGTTTATATGATGTTGAATTGGATTTGTATATCATTGGATTTGTGATAGATTGATTAGATCAAAAATCCCCAAAATCCATGCTTGGCCGAGAATCACCCTAGGAAGCTCATGGTTAATTTTTTGAAATTTAACAATTGGATGTGTGTTGGCATGATATATATGATATATGTTGATTTAATTGGATTGAAATCAAATTGCATGACAAAATCCTTGCCAATACCGTGAGCCTAGCATGTTGGAATGGATTGATTGTGCTTAATTTGTGTTGGACATAAATTCAAATGTTAAGTATGATTAATTAAATTAATTGGTATTTTCGAAATATTAGATTAATTGATTAATTATACTAATTGCACTTTAATTAGATTAATATGTAATTTGGAATGATATATTAATTTAATTTGTTGTAATTGGGCTAATGGGCTTGGTTGGGCCAAATTTTGGTCTTGGATCATATTAGGGCCTAAACCATTTCCATAAAGTCCAAAAATATGACATTGGGCCTTTAATAATTTAATTGGGCCTAATGGGCCAAAATTGATTTTATGCCATATGGTGATTCCTATTGGGCCTTGGCACCTTGGGTTGTATCCATAATGACCAAAGCCCACACCTAAAGAATTAATTGAAAGCTCATTGGACTTTAATTGAATAGTATTGGATACTAATTGGGATTTGAGACCCAATTGGATTGGATTTGGAATCCAAGTCTAAAAGGCACTATTAAAAGTGTAATTATTTAATTTGGAATTAAATATGAATTTGTATTGGAAACAATTTGAATTGGATTTAAAATTGTAATTCAATATAATTCAAGAATACGTACTTTGAGTATTTATTCTTAAACGAGTTGGACTCGCGCCAAATCAATCATTGGATGGTCATTAATTCAAAGATTAATTAATTGGATTAGATTAGATTAATAACATGCTTTGTGTGAATACTTGGATGTATTGTATGAATAATGTATATCAGATGGATATTAGAAGGGTGAGGCAATTTTGGAAATTGTTGTAATAAATTTAGAATTTATTAAATTGGACCTGCGAGTCCAACCTATTACCTCTTTTCTCATTGTATTCCTCTTCTCACCAATTCCTCTCAATGTAAATGAGGTTTCTTTAGAAGTATTATGTAATTGGGTAGAAGTATGAATAGTGCTAGCGGGAGAGAGGAAATGAAGAGAATTGTTCTAGGAATAATTGTTATATATCTATCTGCATATCATTATTAAATTTTATCGCGCCTTATTATGCTTCTAGAATATATGCTTAAGGGTGTATGATGAGACCTAATCAAAGATAATAAATTGGTTGCCAATTTACGCGAAAAACAAAAACCCTCAATACAATATTAAGCGTTTTTCCTTCCATTGAGTGGTTCCTCTCAAGATCCAAAATTGGCATTGGTTGTTGGCCAAAGTCAAGACCTTTGTCCATCGCGGATGTGTTTGAACCGCGTAAGCTTTGCTCCATATCGTATGTCTTGGGCGGTTGTGACTTGTTGGCCAAAGTCAAGGTCACTTCTGGTTCATCGACTTGATTACGAAGCTTTCCCACTGTCAATGGGTCGTGCTTAACTAGAATCATTAAGCTTGTTGAGCCAAAGCCAAGGCTTAGTTGATTTAGAGGAAACAGGTTAGGAAATATATTGGATATATGTTTCAGACTTGGAGGTCCACCTATTGGATCTAGGAATTGGATGAGATCCAATTGATCTTAGAGATCTACCTAGTTAAGTTTCATACAGCTTGTTGGCCAAATTCAAGGTTGTGTGTTATTTAACGGGATCCTAGCCCACTAGGAAACTAGGTTTCCCGAGTACTCCACAGAGGGTTAGAGGCTCGCCGAAAAATAGTGGGAAAAATAGTGTGATTTTGTAATTTCGTTTAGATACTTGCCAATACACGCTCATTTGATTTTTCATCATTAATTATATATAAATATATTAGTTAGACTAATATTCAATTGTTGTTTTCTTTAAACAGTTGGACTGTATTCAAACAACTTCATTTGTAGTTGGTTATATAGTTGGACTATAGTAATCAGTACATTTGAAAGTAACCAATCAAATTGTAGTTAATTATATAATTAGACTATAGTAATCATTACATTAGATTGTACCCGAAATATTGATTGGATAGTTGGACTATAACAATCAAGATAACCTGAAAGATTAGCGTCAAAGGACATAATCCTGGGTGAAAATATCTTTAACGGCTTTAATTTTCAGATTGGGAAGAGAATCTCATGATAGTCCTGGGAGATGAGAAGTTACTCTATTTGATAGAGAAATCTCTCGAGCCTGAGCCCGGAGTTGAGCAAATAGTCGAGCATGAGCTTTGGAAGACACATCGTGATGATAACTTTAGTGCTCAATCCGTTATGCTAGCTGCGATGACTCTTTAATTTCGTCGTCAGAACTAAGGATTAGATCATTATACCATGATGTTGAAATTAAATGATCTTTATAGATCTAACCTTAGATCTTAGAAGTACGAATTAAAAAAGAAGCTTTTTCGCTAGCGTATGTCGAATGGTACGTCTATCGAGCACTAGGTATCGTAGATGATTGCTGACATTGAACAACTAGGTTAGCTAGGCATTACCTATAAGGCCGAGACTTCCATAGATTTGATCTTATAGTCTCTGACCGAATGTTGGGGTGGGTTCATGATGAACCAAGAGAGAACTCTTGGAGTGTTAATGGCTATACTCAATGAGGAAGAGCCAGAGATTCTAAAAAGTGCAAGAAGCACAAGACACATTTTACTTCAACATCCCTGAACGCCAAGGCTTGGCCGAAGGCTTCTGGGGGTGTCAAGAAAAGGGCAAGGCTAACTCGTCACAGTCTTCTGGGAAGACAAATGACATATCCCAATATGTCTGCCTAAGCTGTGGCAAACGGGGTCACTGGAAGCGTGACTGCCGTATGGACAAGGCAAACACGAAGGAAGTGAAGGTGGGGCAAGGCTCCGGCTTCAGGTATGTTAGTTATAAACATGTCCACTACTAGTTTTAAAATTGGATTTTGATACTGGATGTGGAACATACATATGTACTGATGTGCATGACTTGCTAATCAGCAGGATACTGGCTTCATATGAGATTGACCTACAAGTTGGAAACAGGACGAGAGTCGCTGTTTTGGCCATAGGAAACTAAGTTTTGGAACTGCCCTTAAGGAATGTACTTAAATTATGAGACTGTTATAATGTACCTAGTTTGACTAAGAACATTATCTCTGTATCTAGTTTGACCCGTTGGGGGTATACCTTTATGTTCCAGAACACCGGGTGTTTTGTTTATAAAGATGATATTGAGATATACACATTAGATGTGAATAACAATATTTATATTTTGAATATAAATGAATCTCAAACATATAACATGACAAACAAAAAGGCTCAAACTGAGTAAATCAAATGAGACTTATTTGTGGCATTGTTGTCTGTGACACATTAACAAGACTCGTATATCCACGCTTTCGAAGAATGGATACTAGGACGGATTTGATCCTAATTCAAATGATTTCTCTGAATCTTGTTTATTAGGCAAAGTGCCTAAAACACCTTTTAATGGTAAAGGTACAAGTGCCACCGATCTGTTAGCCCTCGTTCATAGTGATGTAAGTGGGCCCATGTCTAGCTAGGCTAGAGGTGGATAAGAATACTTCGTAACCTTTACGGATGTGGCATCGCATTATGGTTATGTGTATCTTATGAACACAAGTTGGAAATTTTTGAGAAATTGAAAGAGTTTCGACACGAAGTAAGAAAACAGACTGGTAAAAGTATTAAAAACATTACGGTCGGACCATAGTATAAAATACTTATACATATGAGTTTCAAGATTACTTGAAAGAGTATGGTATTCTTTCACGGTGGACTCCTCCCGGAACACCTCAGTTAGACGGTGTGACCGAACGGAGAAACCGAACTTAGTTGGACATGGTAAGGTTAATGATGAGTCACTATGAGCTACCAATTTCCTTCTGAGGATATGCATTAAAGAGTGCAATACTTATTTTGAATAAGGTTCCATGAAAATATGTTAGACAGACTTCATATTAGATATGAACAGGAAAGAAACCAGGTTTCTCATTCCTGAAGATTATGGAATGTTGGGCATACTCTAAACGTTTGGATGATACCAAACTAGAACCCAAATCGGATCAGTGCCTATTTTTAGGTTATCCTAGGGAAACCAAAGTATAGTACTTATACATCTCACAAGAGAACAATGTATTTGTTGCTCTCCATGAGGTTTTCCTAAGAGGAATTCCTATATGCAGTGGTAAGTGGGAGGAAATTAGAACTCAATAAAAATCAGAGTGATATTATTCTAGGCACCGATCCTTTACGGAACATGAACAGTTCATCAGGGATGAAGCTGTACTACAATCTCTGAATACACAAGAACCGCGTATGTCGGAGAGAGTCAGAAAACAACCTGGGAGGTATGGGTTTCTGATCTCACCTCATGTAGATGTCAATCTTATTGAGGAATAGGAACAGACTACGTATGAGGAAACGATACAAGGTATCAACTCCTTTTATGGCAAAGTGCCATGAAGTCCGAAATGGATTCCATGTATACGAACCATGTTTGGATACTGGTTGATGCACCAGAAGGCGTTAAACCTATTGGTTGCAAATGGTCTTCAAGGAAGACAAACATAGATGGCAACATATAAATGTACGCAGCTAGACTTGTACAGAAAGGGTATGTCAACGACATAGTGTCGACTACGATGAAACTTTTTCACCTATTGCCATGATTAAATCCATTATAATAATGCTTGCTAATGTTACATATTTCGATTATGAAATATGGCAACTAGACACCAAAACTGTTGGGGTTGGTGCTCAGAGCGCCAATTCCCGGTTGTATTTTTGTTGAATACTTCTGTAAAACATTATTATTATGAATAATATATGCAGTTTCTATAATATAATCTATCTTTTAATATGGTAAAGACGTATTGACCTTAGAATGATTAGTCATGGTACTGTTGCAAAAGCGTTGCAACGGACATTGAGTAGTATCATGATGTTGTCATTCTCAGACAGTTTCTGGTCAAGGTTTACACTACTTGGTCAGTATAGTAAACCCGTTGAGACCGGTACATGTCGTATACTGGAATATCTGATTCCAATGGTTTCTCAATGAACCATAAGTCTTTGAGACTAGTATAGACGTGTAGGTGTTTATAACGGATAAACACTGAACGATTCACCGAAGATTCTTAATGGATGGTACACCAGTGTCAATAAGAATCTTCTCGGGTTGAGTAGCACTTGTGATTCTTAGACTTGAGATGCCATTGTGGGCACATGAGACATCTTTTACACTTAGATGGCAGTCACGTCACCGATCTATTAAGATCAGACCTCCGCCTGTTCGTTAGGTGTAGACAGATCCTCAGGGTGTCCTATGAGTATCAAGATAAGATCCATCAGTTCTGTGTACCAGAGCATAGGTAGTCCATATGATTAGCAATCAGATAAAACCATGGGCCCGTGGTAAAGTTTAGAAGCTAGTTCTAAACATTCTTTTAGAGATTGCTAATGGAATAGTCGACTGGATAATCCCCATAGAGATTTGACGTTTACATCTGTATCTCTGGGATTTATCCGGATACCCGTGACGGAGGAATTATACATTTGCCATGACCTCGACCTGTATGGTTCAGCGAGATTATCCGTGATCGTCATAATCTACGGGTGGATAGATTATGGACACGAAATTAGATTTCGTGACGGATATACCTGAATCTAGAGAGTCTCAATAATGAAACATACTCGTAGAGCACTAGAGCAACATTAATAAATAATATTGATTATTTATAAAGTCGTTTAAAGGTTAAACGCAAGATACATGCTAAAGGGACTAGATAGTCATTTGCCTAATTATTGTGTATTTACATTTAATACTTGATTAATTTAAATACACATTAATTAATAGTCAAAATGAGTTATTTGACTTATATCCTAAATGAATATATGTTTTAAATATTTAATGTAAATATTATACATATATTTAATATATTATATTTGATTAATTAATTGATTATTTAATTGTTAAATGATTAAATTAATTAAAATATAAATATCTTACATTAGGATATTTGAAGTAAATGATATTAGTTGCCTTTGTTGACTTAATTAAATATCTAATAAAGTGTTATTTGGATATTTATGCAACTTGACTAAATTTAAGTGAAATGAAATTGAAATTATAAAACTTGTATTACCTTTGATGATTTTCGGCCAAGGCACTTTTGTTACAAGTATATATTGTTTTTCATTTCATTTTATTCTTAACCTAATACACTTTACTAAAAGAAACTCCATTGAAGAAGCCAAAGGAAACTTGAGAAAAGAAAGACAAAAATGAAGAAAGCTTGGATTTTTAGTAAGTTTCTTGAACTTGCTATTAGTAAGGAAATTATTCCTTAGGTTCTAGGCTTTAATATATGATATTCTTAGTTTATTTCTTTCTTTGTTCCTTGTGGTTTTTTTTTTAAGGAAGTTTTGATGGAGGTGTAAAGCATGTGTGATGAAGGAAGTGTATGACTATTGTAGTAATAAGCTTTCTTTTAAGGTTTTGGAAACCATGTTGCTAATCTAGAGTTGTTGACCCACTCTTAGATGACCTAGATTTGATCTTGATTTGTTTCATTGTGTTGAGACTTGGATTGGATGTGAGAATGATGATTTAAGTAATTGATTTAATGTATTTGGTCTACTTTGTCTAATTTGTGGAAATTGAAAAATTAGGGTTCATGACCAATTCCAAATTTGGGGATTTTCATATATGTTGTGCATTTGGATGTGTATATGATACATATAAATTTTCATGTTGATTGGATAACATTTGGATGTGTTTTGAAGCATGAAATAACAAAATGCACATTATGGCACCTTGGAGGTGCATTCGGCCTTGATGAAGGAATTTGGGATTTTTGGTGCTTTTGGTGTTTTGATGTTTTGAACATGCTAAGTTCATCTTAGAAATGATTTAGAATCATTCAAAATTGATTAGATCAATTTCGGACTAAAATGGACAAAATACCAATGTAAGGGTAATTTGGTAAATTCACTTGAATATGATTCATTTGAATTTTGTTTCATAATTTGATTATTGGATAATTAAATAAATGTGTTTATTTAGTTAATCTGAGAAAAATTTTTGAAATCCGAAAATTTTGATTTTCCCGTTTCCGCTGCGTTACCAGATTCTGCCCCTAGAAAAACCCCTACAAAAACCGCTTTCCTTAAACGGAAACCTTTTGGAGGATGTTTGTATGCAACATCTTGATGGTTTTATCGTGCCAAAACATGCAAACAAGGCTTGCAAGTTAAATCAATCCATTTATGGATTGAAGCAAGTATTACGTTCTTGGAACCAGCATTTTGATGTAATCATAATGGTATATGATTTAATTCAAAACGAAAATGATTCTTGTGTATATAAGAGGGTTAGTGGGAGCGCACTGACATTTATTGTCCTTATGTTGATGATGTATTGCTTCTTGGAAATAACATTCCCATACTATAATCGGTGAAAGCTTGAATTTCCTAAAATTCTCCATGAAAAACCTGGGAGAAGCATGCTTTATTCTAGGAATAAAGATCTACTGGGATAGATCTAGAAAGCTGCTGACACTCTCCCAGAGCTCGTATGTTATGAAAATATACGCGACCTGATGTCTCATATGCTTTGAGCATTTGTAGATGCAATCAGGCAAATCCAGGTGATGGTCACTGGATTGAAGTAAAGAACATCCTTGAGTATCTTGGATGAACTAAGGATGCTTTCTGAGAATATGGGAAAGGAGAACTTGAGGTGACTGGGTTCACCGCTGTAAGTTTCCAAACCGATAAAGACAACTGTAAGTCGTAATAAGGGTACATATTTAGTTTGAATAACGGAACAGTGAGCTGGAAATCTTCCAAGAAAGATAATGTTGTCGATTAAACAATAAAAGCGGAATATTGCTGCAGCTGAGGTAGGAAAAGAAGCATTTTGGATCTATATAATCCTAATTGGATTAAGATTAGTTCTGTTAGCAGCTAAGATGGGCTATATCACAGGCTAAGGAACCGCGGTCTCATCAACGATCCAAGTATGTACTTCAACTGTTTCATCTGATTCGTTAGATCATATATCGTGGTAATGTGATGATCGAATAAATCGCATTAGATGATAACCTTGCAAATCCGCTGACGAAAGCTATTTCTCAGCACAAGTTTGAGCGACCCGTATATAGTTCAGGTGTTGGACACTTGAGTGATTGGCTATAGGCCAAGTGGGAGATTATTGGATAATTATGACGCATAGCATCACTGTTTATACAGAACATGGTGTTGTTGTACAAATTAACTATGTGACAAAGGAAATTGCTCTTTTATCTTTTGTAATTGGATTACCTGGATATGTATAAATGATAAAAGTCCATATGATTAGTACCAGATTAATAAGATATGAGACAGTATTAATCCATTAAGGTTTAATCATTAAATATCCATAGTCATAGTATTATCGAGACTGGACATCGATAATACGGAATAGGCTAGTATTACACTTGTGCGCATTATGGAAGCTTAACGTCACAGTTCTCATATATTTGGGTATTGGATACTCATGTAAGTGTAATAGGAGGTTCTGTTTACTGATGGTACGGAAACAGCTTCGCTCTGGATAGACCCCTCGGAATCTTATTGGTAGTATGAATGTATGTCTATGGGAATCCGAATCAGGGTAGATGTATATGGTCTTAACCTGAGACTTGCATCGCTAATACTTGCGACAATCAGTATACTTTGGTTTTGGTCGTCCGGGGCTTTAACAGGTTCTGTGTACGCCTCTTTTGGGTATACTGAGAATCGTAGTGTATTGGGTATGATGTCAAGATGGAAGTATCACTTCAGTCATATGGAGATGATAATCACGCAAGGATACATAACTGGTACTCTATAGTGCTATAGCCATCGGGAAAGTATGACTAGGTCATGACTTTCCGATCATAAAGAGACTAGTTGCTAGTGATCCGATATATGCTTCGTACGGGGCAGACACAACTCCAGCCCAAGGCCTAGCATGTGACATCCGATACTGGATCGTAATACGCAATACTATGTATATTACGACTTATATAGATTATGTATTCCTTAAAAGAATATTTCTGGAGAATTGGGTAGGCACGGTGCTTTGCTAGAAGCCAACCATGTCTTGTAAATCGATAAGAATGTGGTACCGGGTACGCACGTATTCAGATAGTCCGATGACCGTATTTACTGCCAACATATCATTGGATCTCTTAGGTCGCATCCCAAAGATTCACTGATGACATTTGACTCGAACAGAATTAATATGGGATTAATTATGAGAGAGATAAAATTAATCTAGGATTAATTAAGACAAGAATTAATCTGGGATTAATTCGACTAGAAGAGAGAACGCGATTAATTTGGAATTAATCGGCAAAGTAAATTTAATATTTAAATTGGATTTTACTTTTTAATTTATTTAATTGGGCTAAAATAATATATTGGATATATTAAATGAAATTATATTTCAAAGCGAAATTTAAATTGGATTTTAATTCGAGCGAAAGAATTAATTTAGAATTAATTCGCAAGCGACTTTCGTAATAATTTTGCTAGGTATTATTATTTAATTAAATTGGATTTAATTACGTCGCAACGGCAAATTCGTTTAATTCGGAATTAAACGAACTCGGGCCCGATAGAAGTTACGTGTCAAGTTAGCCGACTTAAATTCGGAATTTAAAAGTGGTGGGACCCACTTCACTTACATCATTTGTTTGACTAATGATGGAAGTGGTTAGGCGTGATTTTGGAATTGATTTGAAGGTTGAGTAAAAGGCTTGGATTGTTTGTATTTTACACAAACCAATTCTAACACTCTACTTGACTATTTAAACATTAGTCAACTTTGGAAGTGGTAATAAGTTACTATTCACAGCAACTAAACTCTCTCTTCCTCTCTTCCTTCTCTCTTTGCTGTGAACCTTGTTCTTCATAGGGAAAAATTTGTTTCACAAAATTGATCAAAGCTAGCACTTATGAGTTGAATCAAGGTGATAGAGAGACTCATCCAAGTGTTGAAAACACTAAAAGAGGGCTTGGAGCTTCATCATATCCATGAAAAGGTTTGAAAGTCCAAGCCGATCAATGTAAGTTTATTCCGCAAACTTCTTGATTTATTCACACACTTATCACGCTTAGAGATCCTCGAATATTCTAGGAACACTAACAATTTGACTCAGATAGAATTAATTTGGGATTAATTATGAGAGAGAAAATTAATTTGGGATTAATTGCGGTAAGAATTAATCTGGGATTAACTTCGTATAGAAGAGAGAACGCGATTAATTTAGAATTAATCGATAAAATAAATTTAATAGTTAAATTGGATTTTTCTATTTAATTTATTTATTTGTGGCTAAAATAATATATTAGATATATTAATTGAAATCGGATTTCAATACGAAATTATAATTTGATTTTAATTCGGGCGAACTAATTAATTTAGAATTAATTCGAAAGTGACTATCGTAATAATTTTGTGAGGCATAATTATTTAATTAAATTGGATTTAATTATGCCGCGATGGTAAATTCGTTTAATCGAAATTAAACGAACCCGATAAAATTACCTGTGACTTTGCGTGTGTCTTTTTGTGTTTTGGGAACACAAAATATCTTTGACTTTGGTGGGCCCAAGTCAAGTTGAGTGTTGAGGAAGCCAACTCAAATTTTGAATTTTGAATGTGGTGGGACCACATTACTTACATCAAAGGTCAAATGTTGATGTAAGTAGTTGGCTTAATTAAATGAAACCTTGGACCACACAACCACCAAGTCTTGAAAAAAACTATTTTTTTTTCTCACTCTCGTTTTCTCTCCACCTTGGCCGAATGCTTCTCTCAATTGTAGTGAAATTTTGCTTCAAATTTTCAACATAGCTAGCACTTGGAGGAGTCTAATTAGGTGATAGGGAAACTCACCCAAGGAATAAACAACATAACAACAAGCTTGGAGCTTCATCCAAAGAGGAAATTTCGAAATCTCTCCATTTAACAATGTAAGTGATTCCAGCACTTTTCTTGTTATTTCACACATATAATCAGGTTTAGGATCTTGTGGCATGTCTTAGAGACTAACAGAAGAATCATTTATGCTACTCAACCCGAGAAGATTCTTATTGACGTTGATGTACCATCCATTAAGAATCTTTGGTGAGTCATTTAGTGTTTATCCGCTATAAACACATATACGTCTATACGAATCTCCAAGACTTATGTTTTATTGAGAAACCATTGGAATCCAATATTCCAGTATACGACATATACCAATTTCAACGGATTAAATTTACTGACCAATTTTTGTAAACCTTGACCAGGAACTGTCTAAGAATGACAACGTCATGATACAACTCAATGTCAGTTGCGACGCTTTTGTAACTATATCATAACTAATCATTCTAAGGCTAATTAAGTCTTTTCTATATAAAGAGATATATTATATCATAGAAACTGCTTATTTTATTCATAATAAAATATTTACAAGAGTATTTACAAGGAAATACAATAGGAAATTGGCACTCCGAGAACCAACCCTAACAAATATAACTAACAAAAATAGAAAAGATATGTTAACTGACCTTGGAACCTTTGCTTTGATACCAACTGATGAGAATATGCTTGCAACAAGCCAAGCAAATCCACATAAGACTGAAACCGTTCCCAATAAAGCCAAGATAGTTCGGATAAAAACTCTAAACCTCTTAGGAACAAGCAACAGAAACCTAGAGTGCTAATGGGGTGCCACAAAGGATTAGCAAACCTTTGATAAGCCAAAACCAGTGAGAACAAATTGAGGGTTTCTCAAAGTTCACGAATTGACATAATTTTATTGAAGAAGAGTTAATGAAAACAGAACCAAAAGTTAGCCTTTTATAAGGAGGTTTCAACCAAAACCCAAACCAAAAAAAAAGAAGACAAAAGACGAAACTACCTATACGCCAACAGGCGTGTATCCTAAAACTAATGATGAGTGGTAAATCTATCACTATTTCCCATTCATTTAACCTAATATTTTGTATAGTTTCTTGGGTTTTGTGAATATTTTGATGTGTTTTGTGTTATTTTGTAGATAAATAAAGTTTCAGGACATTCTGGAGGTGAATTGGAGCAAAACAGGAAAAATTGGACAAAAATGGCAAAATCGTCATTTCAGCGTCGCGACGCTGAAACCTTGTGCGTCGCGACGCCCAGTATGCGCCGAACCTGCTAACATGTGCCATCTGCCACGTGTTAGAATCTGATTGGTTTGACTTGCTAACGTGCGCCGATCATGCTAACTTGCGCCGTGCCACGTGTCGCCATCACAACGGAGATGCTAAAATGTGCCGGTGCCACATGTCGCGATCTAACGGTGCCGAAAATCACCCTCCACACGTCAGCGTGATGTCACCAATGATGTCATGAACAGTACCACATCATCGGATAAGAATCTGAGCCGGTGAATCAGCAAGTGACACGTGTCACTGTTCCAACGCGCGACGCTGAACCCTTCCAGCGTCGCGACTCCGCGGCCTATCCGCGCCTATAAATAGAGCTCGAAATTTCAGATTTCATTGTACCTTCCTCTCCCATTTCTTTGATGTAAATAGAGAGTTCTTCTCTCTCTAAATTTCTTTTAATTTAGTTTTGTAATTTTTAATTACGTTCTGTAATAATAGTAATTTTACTTTTGAATAGTAATAGTAATTTATTTTTACCTTTTACTTTTTACAGTTTTACTATTCAATCATGAGGAGGTAACTTCCCTATGCTAGGGTGAAAGGTAATTCTTTTACTATTATTATTTAGATTAATCTCCCTTAAAAATAATATATTTACTATTTAAAATTTGACTTAATCAGGATACCGCCAGATTGGTCGGTTGGTAATAAAATTCCTTTTCCGCCTTTATGGCTGGTTTATTTTGGTTCCGCCTTTATGGCTGGTTTACTTTGGTTCCGCCTTTATGGCTAGTTGGACTTAAATTGACTTAATCAAGTTACCGCCTATATGGCTGGTTGGTAATAATCACAAGTTTATATATTATTTTACTGGGAGATATCTAAATAAGTAGTAGTATAAATAATTCATTTTACCTTAGCATTTTATTTTATTTTACTTTTAAGCTTTTACTTTACAGCAATTACTTTTCAGCACTGTTACTTTATGACTTTTACTTTTAAGTTTTTACTAGCCCTAGTTATGTGTCATAACTAAGTTAGTTATCTATGGTTGTGATGAAATCCAATATCACCGGTTTATAAGGGTTAGATTATAATTTGGGTAATATAAAGATTTATTTATTGAGTCTTAATCTTAATGCCTTTTTATTAACTGGCCACTAATAAAATTGATTAGGTAAACTTAAAATGAACTAGACATAGGGATTTTAGGTTTAAGACCTTAGATTCAATAGCCCACGATCTTCCTTGAGGATAGATAACCCTTTAATAGATTTCCTTACAGGATAGGAATATACCTGTCGGGCGGGGGTAGCCATAATTGGAATTTAATCTTAATGAATCTAGGTAATTTGGTTGACATAGACATATGGTTCAATTGGATTATACTAGGTATTTGTAATTGACCATCGGAAGAGGCTTTTACATAATTTAGTGTTCCAGGTTAATAAATCAATATTTTACCCAACTATAAGATAACCACTTCATCTTTAAATAATATTGGAATAAATCACAACCCTAGATAGTTTTTAATATTGAATTTTCTTAAAATCTACCTTCGAACAATTTTATTTACTTGTCTTTAAATTTAGAATCGTCGCAATTTCAAATCAATTAAACAACCTGTTAGATACTAGTAATCATTTAACCTCATAAAATTAATAACTTAGGTATTAAGTCCTCGTGGGATCGATACTTTTTATACTACTTGAACGATACGTACGCTTGCGTTATACGTGTGTGTTTACGCCGGTCAAGTTTTTGGCGCCGTTGCCGGTGACTTATTTATCTCTTATTATTAGTTTAGGGGGTTAGATACTTTTACTTGTATCTAATTTCTTTTTACTTATTGTTATTGTTTTCTTGTGTTCAGGTTCTCAGAAACTTCATGAGACGAACCAGAAGCTTTGAACTCCGACCGCTTGACCCGGAAATTGAAAGAACCATCAGACAGTTGAGAAGGGAAAGGCGAGAAGGCCAAGAAGCTTTAGTCAACATGGAACCTGAACCTTTGGAGGTTGCACCACCAATACCCATTCGAGACAGAACCATTCTGGTGGTTGAGAGACTCATTTCATGTATTGTACTTCCTCCCTTACCAGCAAATGCGGGTGACATCAAAACTTGCATTCAGATGATTCAGCAGTCAGTTCAGTTTGGGGGAAATGCAACTGAAGATCATAATGCCCACATCAGTAACTTCCTGGGAGTTTGCGGCACGTTCAATTACAACCGAGCAGCTGAAGAAGCAATAAGACTGCATGTTTTTCCATACTCCTTGAAGGACATAGCTAAAGCTTGGCTACATTCACTATCAGCAGCTTCCATCACAACTTGGAACACTCTAGCCACCAAATTCCTTGCAAAATACTTTCCACCAGCCAGAACTGCAAAGTTGGGAAATGACATCACATCCTTTGTGCAGCAAGATTCAGAATCCCTGTAAGAAGCTTGGGAAAGATACAAAGATTTGCTCCGGAAATGTCCTCACCATGAGATTCCAAAATGGCTTCAAGTCCAAACTTTCTATAATGGACTTTATGGACTGATGAGAACCACAGTTGATGCTGCTGCTGGAGGAGCTTTGATGGCAAAAGGAGAAGATCAAGCCTGGGACCTAATTGAAGAAATGGCCAACAACAATTCCTTGTGGCCAACAGAAAGAAGTGTGATTCAAAGAATTGCAGGAATTTATGAAGTTGGAGTAAATACAGCAGTCAACACCAAGCTGGATCAAATATGCAAATATGCTCTGATGAATGATGAATACAAACCCACAGTGGAGCATCAACGGAGACTCAATCCAATCATGAAGGAAGTTGTGAAGAAAGAAATCATCCAATGGTTGGATGCTGGCATCATTTACCCCATCTCAGATAGCACTTGGGTAAGTCCTATGCAGTGTGTACCAAAGAAAGGAGGAATTACTGTGGTCACCAATGAAAAGAACGAGCTGATTCCAACAAGAATGGTGACTGGATGGAGAGTATGCATGGACTACAGGAAACTTAACAAAGCCACGAGGAAGGACCATTTTCCGCTACCATTTATTGACCAGATGTTAGACAGACTAGCAGGACATGAGTTCTATTACTTTTTGGACGGATATTAAGGGTACAATCAGATTGCCATCGCACCAGAAGACCAGGAGAAAACTACCTTTACATGTCCCTATGGTACTTTTTCTTTCCACAGGATGCCATTTGGATTATGTAATGCTCCTGCTACATTTCAGCGTTGCATGATGGCCATCTTCTCAGGCATGCTGGAGCAGAGTATGGAGGTTTTTATGGATGATTTTTCTGTGTTTGGAGATTCTTTTGACCATTGTTTGTAAAATTTGGAACAGATATTACAAAGGTGCGAAGATACAAACCTGGTACTCAACTGGGAGAAATGCCACTTTATGGTGCAAGAAGGCATTGTTCTTGGACACCGGATCTCACAAAAGGGAATCGAGGTAGACAAAGCAAAGATCGAGACAATTGAGAAACTACCTCCACCAACATCTGTCAAAATGATTCAGAATTTTCTTGGACATGCAGGTTTTTATAGGAGATTTATCAAAGACTTTTCCAAGATTGCCAAACCTCTTTGCAATCTTCTGGAAAAGGATGTGCCTTTCAACTTCACCAAAGAATGCCAGGAAGCTTTCGAGATCTTAAAACAGAAGCTGATTTCTGCCCCCATCATTGTAGCACCAGATTGGACCCTTCCATTCGAGGTAATATATGATGCTAGTAATTTTGCTGTAGGTGCAGTTTTGGGACAACGCAAAGCAAAGATTTTCCACACCATTTACTACTGCAGCAGAACTCTGAATGAAGCTCAACTCAACTACACAACCACTGAAAAGGAGTTGCTAGCAGTTGTGTACGCTTTTGACAAATTCTGCTCCTATCTGCTAGGTCCCAAAGTAGTGGTCTACACAGATCATTCAGCAATCAAATATCTGATCACAAAGAAAGATGCCAAACCCGGATTGATCCGTTGGATACTTGTTCTGCAAGAATTCGATGTGGAGATTCGAGACAGGAAAGGAACAGAAAACCAGGTGGCAGATCACTTATCGAGGCTCGAGAATGGAGAAACAGTTGACAAAGAATTATCAATCAAAGAAACTTTTCCAGATGAACAGCTGTTTGCCATGAAACAATAGGAAGTCCCTTGGTATGCTGACTATGTCAACTACATTGTGTCAGGAAAATGGCCGTTGGAATGGACAACTCAGCAATGGAAAAAGTTCTTCAAAGAAGTCATGCACTATGTCTGGGATGAGCCGTACCTGTTCAAACGGTGTGCTGATCAATTATTGAGACGGTGTGTTCCACAGGAGGAAATCAACGGTGTTTTTCAGCACTGTCATTCATCACCATATGGCGGACATTTCAGCGGAAAAAAAACTGCAACAAAAGTTCTTCAATCAGGTTTATTCTAGCCCACACTTTTTAAAGATGCTTATCTTTTTGCTTTTCAATGTGACAGGTGCCAGAGAACGGGGATTATTTCCAGGAGAAATGAAGAACCGTTGCAAAACATTCTGGAAGTGGAGATATTCGATGTATGAGGTATTGATTTCATGGGACCCTTTGTTCCATCATTTAGAAACCTGTACATCCTGGTTACTGTAGACTACGTCTCCAAATGGGTTGAAGCAATTGCACTGCCATCCAATGATTCAAAAGTGGTGATCAAATTCCTAAAAAGGAATATTTTCACTCGGTTTGGAACACCTCGGGCAATTATCAGTGATGGTGGCTCTCATTTCTGCAACAAATACTTCGATGTACTCCTATCCAAATACAGAGTTACTCACAAGGTTGCCACTGCTTATCATCCACAGTCAAATGGACAGGTCGAGGTTTCAAACAGGGAGATCAAGAGAATCCTAGAAAAAACTGTTGGATCAACAAGGAGGGACTGGTCTACAAAATTGGATGATGCATTATGGGCCTACCAAAAAGCTTACAAGACACCCATTGGTATGTCCCCATATCGATTGGTGTTCGGGAAAGCATGCCATCTGCCAGTTGAACTTGAACACAAGGCGTACTGGGCACTGAATAAGTTGAATCTTGATTCACAAGCTGCATGAGAGAAAAGACTTCACCAACTCAATGAATTGGGGGAATTTCGCCTACAGGCTTATGAGAATGCCAAATTGTACAAGGAAAAGACCAAAAAATGGCATGACCGAAAAATAGTGCACAGACAATTGGAACCAAGGCAGCAGGTGTTGTTGTACAACTCGAGGTTGAACCTTTTCCCTGGAAAGTTGAAATCTAGGTGGTCTGGACCATTTGTGATCACTCAGGTTTTACCATATGGTGCTGTTGAGTTATTGGATCCCAATACCAACAACACATTCAAGGTTAACAGTCAGCCTGTCAAGCACTACTGGGGAGAATCATTTGAATGACAAAAAGAAAGTGTCACACTTTCAGATCCAGCATAAACGATCGGGCAGTCACGTCTAGCTGACGACTTTAAACTTAGCGCTCGCAGGGAGGCAACCCATGCAATTTTTGTATATATTGTGATTTGGTGTGATTTAATTTTGTGTGTTTAGTTTTTGCAGATTAAGTCATTTCAAGATGGAAGAAGCTCTCGTAAATCTTCACAAGAAATTTCCTTCTCTCCCAAAAAAATCTCTAATGAATGTTTATAAAGCTCACTTGGAACGAATGAGACTACTGACGATCCATGGTGTGCCCAATGACATTCGTTGGGTAATTGAAGCACGAGTCTGATTGGCAGGTGAGTCTTCTGACTCTTTTATTTCACATCTGCCTGGTTTTGGAAGAAGCACTTATGCAAATAAACGAAGAGCTAAGCAAATGGGTGTTTGTTTCAAATGTGCACGATTTAATTGCAACACTCGTTGTCGTTCTTTAGGAATGGTGTCTGATAATCACGAAGACAAAATTAAATTCATTAGGGATGGCTTGAGTAAGGAGTCTGTAGATGAAATATCTTCAACTCTTAAGACGCATCCCAGTGGATATGTTCATATAGCCATTCGCAAATTACATACACAATTTCAAAAAGAAAGACAACAGTTAAGTCTTGGGAATCTGACTCAAAAAGAACCTGTTTGCCAATTTATAAGAAAATTGGATGGGAAACTTGTCCCTAACGCATTGACACCAATCAAGCTGTTACTTTTCTTGTGAATATTATATCTCTTTCTCTTTTCTTAATAATTGTAATTTGTTTTGTTGTTTTCTTTTATTTTTCTCCGACAGGATCCAGACCTTTTTGACTATCACGATATTATTTCGCTACTAATCGTCCTCTGGAAGATACTTGTGCTATTTTTACTCACCCATTTCAGGTATTATAAATTCAGCCCATCATTGCACTTTTGAAGGCATCCAGAATTGAGAAAGAAATACATAAAAAATGGAAGCCACTTCAAGAAGACGAGTTGAAAACATCTGTGTGTTTTGCGGTAGTAGTGTTGGTACTAAACCACAATACATAGAAGCAGCACAGGAATTGGGTCGAGTCTTAGTTGCGAGGAATATGCACTTAATATATGGCAGAGGAAATCTTGGACTTATGGGAATCGTTTCAAAGGCCGTACAGGAAGGAGACAGTCAAGTTTTGGGAATCATTCCAAAACCCTTGGCAGAGGAAAATCTTATTGAACCTTCAAACGGAGAGGAACTGATCGTGCATGTATGTTTGAACGACTGGTAGAAATGATTAACAGTGCTGATGCTTTTATTGCTTTGCCAGGTGGCTTGGGCACATTGGAGGAAATTTTTATTGTGTTATCTTGGGCGAACCTGAACATACACCAGAAACCAATTGGACTG